>WHPZ01580687.1:0-40197 GCA_016617965.1 Macrosiphum rosae
TAAAACGTGATGACAGACACAAAAATATAAAAAAAAATATAAAAAAATAAAAACATACATCATTGTAAAACCAATACATTCATCGCTCCGCTCAGAATCTAAAATGTGATTAGAATATAGTTTCAAACAATTATTAAGTACCCTACTTGGAGGAAATATTTTTCTCGAAACCATGTAAGTTATATCGATAATGAAAAGTAGGTTATCCGATAATTAGGAGAGTCCACGGATAACAACTACAACTGCAATGTTCATGCTGCACCGACTCGAAAACGGCATCGTACGTGAACCATATTATGTAGCTGAGTTTGGACCAATGGTGTGCAGGTTTTCATGAGTATTTATTAATTAATTAGCGTGCGCACCATGCTGTACAACAAAAAAAGAAACGAAAGAAAAATAAAAAAAATAGTTAAGACTAATTGTTAGCGAAGAAGATGTTAAAAAAAAAGCAGAAAACCATTTCTAACCGTACCCGGGTATTCCACAATATGGCCAGTTTGTAATTCTTTACGAGATTTGGTTATAATTACGACTTGATTCACTGTAGTTTGCAGTGTCTGTTAACAGTCAAAGTTGTACTATCTGTGATTATTATGACATTCAAGTGAAGAAATGTTTTAAATTTTAAGTACTATTAACTTTCAAATGTATATTCTGAAGTTGACGTGCTCGAAGACGAGGACCAGTTGTACAGAGTAGTAATTGCTGATGGACGTTAATTATATTACCTTTACGAGACAAACTGTCGTCAAACGACTTTATTCGTAATTATGTCTTTTTTATGAACGTTAAACCAAAAGTGTATTTTGATTTAAAATAAAGTTTTAAATTCTTACAATTTTTTTCAAATTGATTTATGTTTAATTCAGTATACTTGGTCAAAACCATTTGATTCGACCACTTGGAAGGTATATTATATAGTTTTAAATAATAATAATGATGCATATAATTTTCAAATAACAAAATTGTTATAGATTAAACGTTATCCATTTATAAATTGTGCATTTATATAGTAAGTACCTATATACAATATATTAATATGAATATATAATACTTACTAAATTGATAATAATAGACTAATGAGAGGAATAATAATAGACTACGGAATAAACTGTTTGTGTAGTATGACAGTGAGAAGAGTAAGGACTGAGGAGGGAATTTATTGACGTAGTAAGATTTGAAAGAAATTCCCCTATACGGCGATATACAATATACTATTAAGTATTAGGTAATATGATAGCATTGGAGACGGCAGCAAAGGAATGCATAAGATATAATTCGGTCTGCAGGACAGAGTTGGGAAGGACTCCTGTAGGGTTTTTTTATTCGAGGGACGAGGTGGTTCGACTGATTGGTATTAAGCAATGAGGCACTCGAGGACGACTTTGTATGTTGAGCTTCCTTTGTAATTGGAAGTCCCTCCACATAGGGATCACTTGCCTTCTCGACTGTTCTCGTTTTATTGCAACACTCGTCTGAGAAGTGCGATCTTCTTCGAAATCGACGCAATCATGATTACAGAGTACTTTGAGGTGTGTCCACAAATCTGGAAGTCATTATACACCGTGTTGGACTTGGTATTGTAAGGTATTTACACCTCGATCGCAGTGTATGATTGGAGAGGATAGATTGAGAATATCCGTTTTATTCTCGTCTGCAGGAATTCAGGATCGAGGAAGACGGAAACAGAAGAAGCATTTCCTCGTCTATTTTGACGTTCGCCACGCGTTGGACCGAATAAAAACCGAACAAATTATTACTTACCTTGCTAGATTATTTTTCATGTAATTCTGCGAGTCGTCGGTATAGATAATAATTATTATTATTAGGTTGCCTCTGTAATAAAATATTATTACAACAAATGTAGTACTTAATATAGATTAGGTACTTACCTGTATCAATATTTTACCTAAAAAAGGTACCTAATATAAATAAAAATAAAAATCTACTTACTTATGTAAATATCATAATTATAATGGGATATTCTAATTTATTTAAATGTCTGCTGTATTATATTATAAGTTTTTAAACATTATATGACATTATATATTTGTATTACCTCTGTCAATAAGCTAAGGTAATTAGGTAGTTAAACCAATTCTAATGTGTATTTGTTTTTATAAAAAATCAGTACCGTAGCTGTGACGTAAGTTGGTTACCTAAAATTAATTTCAAAGCCTATAATTTATGAATGGCACTTAGAGGAAAACTCATTTTACTCATTATCATTTGGCAAAAAGGGGTACAAATATGGCACATGCCATCAGACAATTTACCACATCTGTGTACGATACAGACATACAGTAGTTATAAAAATTGGATTACGTTCTGTGTATTTATACATTTTATTATTTGTATTGGTGTTTTTAGCTGACAGACACATCACATATTTAACAAAAGAGCAAACATCAAGGTACATAATAACAATATATAATGTACAACTCTTTGAGAAAATAATGGTTTCAGTGTTTCATTTAAGTGAACGCAATTTAAAGGATGCTCAGCATATATTATTTGTAATCAACATAATTTAACTATTATTTACCTGTTTTTTTGTTCCGTCCATATCACCAGGTTCTTCTTAAAATTGTATAGGTACCTATTTACTAAAATTATTAAAAAGTAAAACGTATAACGATCGTCAGAACTCAGAAACAACGCGAACGCACTTACAGCCGACAGGAAATGACGGACAAGGATATAACCAACAAATTTGGTTTATCACTCATCGTTATTATTATAGTTTTTATCAACTATATTTGGGTTTTTGTTCTATTTTTGGAAATAATATAATAATAATTAATTTGTTGTCAACATTGAGATGATCATGCGAGGTCTATGTGTCGTTCCCAAAGACACTCGATGCTTATTGGGCGAATAAATATTCTATTGTGTATATATATATATATATATGGTTAATTTGATAAGCATTGTCAGATTGTCATAACATCGCATAGTTGTTAATGTTACAACCTCACATAGTCAATTAAAATGTTCCTACTTATGGAAGTTAATACGGTAACCTAATTTAAATCTAATCCATGTAATGAGAAATGGATATCAGAATGTGATGTCTAATTTGAGATCTAAATTGAACATCTCAGAGATGTCGATGTCACGCAATTACACACAGGGTATCTAGTTAAAAATTAGTTTTCAAGTACCGATCATTAGCATAGTCCGCAGACAATACTGTGGCTGATCTCAAATGAGGTTGTACTGTACGTAAACAATACTGAGTAGGTGGTATGGCGTGAGCTGATTGGCTGATTATTTTTTTCAATTTGTTATTGTTTGATAATTTATAAATGAAAATATTTATGTTTAATATTTAGACACGATTGATTTTAAATTTTTTCTCTCGGATAGGCGTAGCTATAAATATAATTATATTATACTATTTAATTATTTTCTAAAAATATTTAATAATACTATTATTCAATAATTATATTATTTAAGAAAAAATACATAGGTAGATATAAGTACCTAATAAAAATATTGTCTTGTTCTGACAACAAATTCGTTTGTATTATAACTCTGTGCGCTTTGTAATCGTACGCTTACAAACGAATATACCATAATTCTGTGATTACGACTCATAGGAGACTGATGGGTATATAGTTACTACTTGTAAATCCGTCCCCAATTAAAAATGATTCATTTTTAGATGTCAAGTTTTAAAAAAAAAAATTTTTATTTGATACGTTCCCGATACATTATTATATGTTTCACAACTAACAATTTGATACTTCATCAACAGAAAACATTCTTTTTTTTATTATTCTTCGATTGCTAAGGTCATTAGCTTACAAGTTTTATAATGGTTTACATTTTTTCAATTTTTTTTCTTACATCATTGATACTATTTAAGGGGTATTATACCCCTAGGTTAGGGGTATAAAAGGGATGGGCAACTCTAAGTTACTTGACGGCCAATTTTTAGAAAATTAAAATCTAGCGGGCCAGTGCATAGAAAGCCAAAAAAAAAAAGGTCATTCAAAATATACATTTTAATTAGCATTTATTTTGTTTATTATGTAATAGGTAATACAAAAAGGGTTATTAGAAATAATTGAATTAAATATAAATAGTTATTTGTTTAGTGTGAGTTTTGAGCATGTGCAGCTTCTAATGACATCTCGGCAAAATCAACTTCTATTTCGGTCGGTACAAACAGCTGTGGTTAAAAGCTATACGTATACATACGCGTGTATATACCTACTATAACTATATTATGACATTTATACATTTAACGATGAGTATAGACTATTACATTGTAGATTATTGAGTATAGATGATAGATTTTAAAATTGTATGATGCAATTTGAAAATGTAGAGCGGGCCGCCAGTTGCCCACCCTTGTTGTATAGATATAATATTAATTCTTTTCAAAGATATTCTAATAATATATCTAACTATCTAGGTTTAGAATATGATATAAAATATAACTTTGTTTTATTCGGGATTTTTAATTAATAAATTCAATCTAAAATGTTTAGCTTGCCTACATGTTGAGAATATTCATGCTAATAACTTTTATGTCTTGGAAACCTAAAAAAAATATTATGATATTTATAATTGTATTATACACGAGAATACACTTTGTATAAAAACTTAAAAAGAAAAAAATTAAAAACAATATTTATATATTATATTATTACATAATATATTTAAGCTTATAAGCGATATAATAAATAATTATTTTTAAACAGCAGACATTGTGAATTTAGATATAAAATGAAGAAATTTTAAATAAAAAAAATAATAAATTAAAATACGATATATGGTAAATAATTTATAACAAAGAAAGTTTGCAATTTTAATTTATAAATAGCTACCTGCTATAGACTATACATACTGTACTTATAACTATACTATGTGAGCCATGCAGGTGTAACGTCTCCTATAGGTTAGGTTACACAGGAAAACTAATAGGAATAAAGGTACCACATAAGATAAAAGTAATCTTTGTTTAAACGTAAATACGTGGAACTGGGTCGCTGACCTTTTACGAAAGTATGTGGATGAAGTATGCAGCTTTTATCATGAAGTTAAAACAATATTATTTTAAATCATAAAAATTGGTTTTTGATTTATTATTTACTTGAAATTTCACCTTTAATATATAAGACGAATATATTCTTAATCACAATTTTCTACATACCTATTATTTTTATCGAGGTGGATGAAATTAATTTTAAAGTTTCGGCCAGAATATAAGCAAGCCAGCGTAGGACAAAATCGTGCAGTGAATTGTGTGTACACCTATCTTCAATTAAAGTTTTCAATGTTAGCTATGAAAAGAAAAAATCATAAATGAAAAATAATTTGCATAATTATTTTGATGAATTTTGTCGACATTTTTAAACGCATTTAAAAAATAATAGTGCCTATGTATCTTTAATATTTTTGAAATACTATTAAAACATCCTATGAAGACTCTTGAGTTAAAATATGAAGCTATTTTACCAAGTGAAAAATTTTTTATCGATAGTAATTTTAAAAAAAATTTGAAAATTTGAAAAAATGTTCAAGGCTCAAAACGAGTCCAAATTATTTCAAAATCATATATGGAAAATTCTAATATAAATAGTTGTTGAACATTTTTGCTTTTGTTCTGATTACATTGTTTTGTATAAATTGGTGTCTTTGATACATTTTAGTAGGTAGTAGATGTTTAGAAGTTCGTTGTTGGGTTGTTCGGAGTGGTTACTTGGAATATTGTATTTTTATATTATTTAAAAATTTATAATGACAAAATAATAATAAATATGTCTTATTCATAAACGTCAAATAAAAATATAAACTTTTATTTATAATTAATTTCCAGATGATTACCTTACATTATAGTTTCGTCGCATGAATATTATAATATTTATGTTTTTTTTTTTTTTTTTTTATGCAATATTAAAAATTGTCAGTTACAGAAATTTAATTTTAAAGTTCCGATCATTAGAACTACATTCAGGTAACAGGTAACAACCATGCTCGATCGCGTCTGCACTTCCTCGAATTCGGTAGTGCAATAACAATTTTGAATAGGCGAGGCATTGACTACAATAGTACGCTGCGATTGGCCGAGAGTTTTTTTTTTTCAATTTATTAATTATTATTAAAATACTTATTTTGTAAACGAACATTTAATGAAAAACTTTAACATAGTTTTGAATATTGGAATAATATTCCACGAATTACTAAAACGAGTTAGTTATTAAAAATAAGCAGTAAAAATGATTTTTTTAAGAATAAATATTATTTTTTTATCTTTACTTTTTTAATTATTCGAGAGTTAAGAATCGTGGTATGCCTACATAGTTTGTCACGTCATTGCAGGTTTAGATCATAACGTCGCCCAAAAATCCGAACGAAAGTCAGATAATTCCAGACTTCACCTGCTCAGCTATGTCCTATAATCCGATCTAAATTTCTACTATATCAGTGAAATTCATTAAAAATTCGTAGGTACCAAGAATATACACTGGTCATATGGGGTTCAACTAAACCTTTAAGTTTTAGAAAGCTTCGGGAGTTTCAGTCCATTTGTCTACGTCAAATTGTCTTCTCTCCGTGATGTATATAACGAACAATAATCTCCATAAAGACCTCAAAATACCAACGCTAAATCAGCTTGTAAAAAGTTATAGTACCTCTCACTTCACCAATGTGTTCAAAATCACCATAATCTGCTAATTAAACTTCTTTGCTTTCGCACTGTCTCCCTAAATCCCAACAGACGGCGAAACAGATGCTGGCCTAGGGACTTGTGCTCCAGTTTTACCCAATCGATCACCCAATCTTTGCATTGTGCTAATATACATTTTAAATTACTATCATTGTACACCGCAAACTTGTATACGGTTTGAAATAATTTTTGCTTAAATGAAATTAAAAAATATCATAATTTTATATAGATTCGTTTATATTATCATTGGGAATATGAATTGAATTTTCCCGTTAACAGAAACACCAATGGTTATTCATAAAGAGAGAGAATCACAGTGGGGATAAAAAAATTATTTACTATTTAGAATGTGCACTCAATTCATGTGTACATTTAAGTATTTATACTATGTGTCTATGTACTTGAAGTCGTATCGGTTTGGACGAAAAACATATCAAAGTATACCTACATATAAATTATGACGTATTATTCGATCACTCGGCATCTATCGTTAAGCTGTGAATACGACCATGAAATATAATATAATATAATAAATATAATAATACCTTACCCTGTGACGTAGGGCGGCTCTCGATACCGCAGTCCGAAGACAATGGCGCATAATAATAATATAATATAATAGGTATACAACACTCGGTGACAATTTTGTCCAAGGCGATTTGAAATTCCATTGTGTGGCGTGAGTTTCGGCAGAGAATTTCAGCTATTCGGTAGCGGTATCGTGTTCCATAATGGTTCTCTCATCAAAGTAACAACAATTTGTCGTCTCCGGTGCAGCCGGAACATATTATGGCTGCAGCTCTTACTCGCCTCGAAGTCTCTTTTAATATTATCATAGTCGTAGTCGTCATCATTATTATTATTATTATTATCATCGTTTTGAAGTCTGTATTCACTATGCAGTCGTAGCGGTGTATGCGATATCGCGATGTGTATAATATTATGGTATATCATATTATACCCTTCGTATCCCACCCTAACGTCTCGGTTTCAAAATATGTGACAGCCGAGACGAATATTAGCCCGCAAACAATATAATACACCTAATAATGTAGTTGTGATGTTGTTGCGACTTACTCACTATCGTGTCAAACGGCGCATCTTATCGCATGGTTATATTTAAAACATATATTTTTTAAGACTATTGCTGGAACAGTAAAAGCATTGGATTTATTTCAAAAATTTACTTTTCAATGGTCTTAGAGTATTTCCTATAAAATTTACGTAATGAGATTTTAACTTCGTCTTTGTTTTTTTCACCCTTATTTTTGTCCTCGATGAGACTTCAATAAACGTTTGACGCTCAAACGGTAACCTATAAGCAATATATTATAATTTATAATATTAATCATAACCACTCGACCAGCTGTACGGAACTAGAATGGACAATAATTATATTATATTACTTGATACCGAAATACTTTGCACTGCTCATCGACCTACCAGTGTGTTTTGTGTGCGTTTTTGACTTGTGGTGGCGATATCAAATTTATAGTGCCGTACTGGTTTTTCAAATAACACCAGCCGAGAGTTCTAGTCATGCGGTAAGGTGTGTGAATGTATGCGTGCACTTAAAACTATATTTAAAAACAAAAATGGTAACATTAAACTATTATGGTAAATGGTAATTTAACTATTTTTTTATTTTTATTATCAATAAAAATTACCCTCGGTGACATCGGGATACAAGCATTATTTACACCGAGAATTTATTTCTAATGGCATTAAGACAAGACAGTGTACATATTTATAGACGTTTTTTTATTGCTTGTTTTGAAGGTTTGCTTTTATGATGGATTTGAAAGTGGTTGCGAGTGAGGATCTGTTATGACTGAGTGATTCTGAAAGGTTTTTCGGAAGTTTTGCGATCAATCTTGGTTCGGAGTATGAACGACATTCCAACATTGATTGTAAGACAGGTGCCGTATGATAGACGTATTGGAGGGTCATTTTGACTCATTCCATGTCTGTTAGTGATTTGCGTGTGCCCGATCCGGATTCTAGTTGGGATGACTTCAAAACAATGTATTACATTGTGATATACTAATATAGTTTTATGTATTGGTTAAGTTCTATTGATGTAAATGTACCAGTATAGGTACAGTATTGTCGTACTTGAGCCTTTCAGGGGTTTATTAATAAATATTAATAAAAATAAACAGAAACTCTTTGCTGTGTTATTGGTAAAAAGTATTTCTTTGGATTTCTTTTTTTTTAATTTTGATATATTTTCTTGACGTTCATTTTGTAAAACTTTTTTATGTCAAAAATATATCAAAATATATTATACTTAATACAGGACAATATTTGAAATAATACAATATAATATGCTTAAATTTACAAGTGGAAAGTCGATTGTAGTTTCATCGACAACACTAACAAACACGTGAATGCGAAAAATATTAGACCAGATCTTTTTAGAATTATATAAAAACCATCACCCTGTATACAACCATGCACACACTACGACAGTGACGATAATACGTTTTGCATGTTGCTTGTTACGTAATCGATGAATTAAAGGAAAGCCACATGCTCATATCATCTCAAACGGTCGAGCAGCTACCGAGAAGCCCTAGGAAATAAAAAATATAAAGAAAACGACAGCTGTGAAACTACTCGTGTTCAAAATATCGTTTTCAATTATTACGACACAGTTACCTACCTCAGATCGTGCTCAGCGCATAATTATTTCAATGAGTGGTTAACAATTATTAATGTCATTGTAGTCATTTATTGTGTTAATTTTACGAGCAGTAAGTTTTTTGAGACGTGACATCGGAACAGGCGTAGGTACTTACCACGACGACTGAACTGTGTATACTAATATTATAATATTAATAATGTTATTATACAGTTCAGTGGTACCTATTAAAACTTATCAACTCGCGATTACATAATGTATTAACGTTAGATAACTTTAAAGCGTGTGCCGAAGAAACTGTTGCAGTACAGTTTGTTTCCCATCGAGTATTATTATTATTATTATTATTATTATTAATATTATGCACGTTAAGTAGTTTTGCATAAATTATAATATTCTCGAAAATCTCTGTTGCCGTCGTCTTGATTCGTGTTATTGGATCAATTAAAGGCATAAATTCCAGTCTTACGTCTCGTTTAAGATCCATCGGTATTTCGTTTGAGGGTTTTTCTACGTACCCGTTCATATAATATAAGAATGATAGTCAGCGCAGTTAAATATTATATTATAGTTCAAACACGAACAAGTCTCTATAATAATATATAGTCTTGCACGATTTTTAGTGATAATTCAATAGAAAATTTTATACTTATTGTTTTTACGTGTTTGAAGAACCAAACGCCTATTCTGTTTTAATAATGATTTATTTATTGAAAATAAATTTAAATAATAATTTATTGATTTATTTATTAATCATTCTTTGAAATAAACGCTAATAATAATAACACGAAGATGTCGCTCGTACGCGTATAGCTATTATAGTAATTAACGGTAGGTAGATGAAACGAAAAATGAAAGAGTGAAACTCGAGTATTTTGGAAATAGACGAAGAAGAAGAAAATAAGTTTCTCTGCCTCTCGTCCGGTTCGTATTGTCTTCGTGTGGTATTCACGACCTTTTTGGGCGTATTTATTCGAGTTTTTTTTTCGGTTTTCGTTCGTCTACCCTGAAAAAAATGTGCCGATTTTCTACCTAGACAATACCGACTCAGTGGGACCCATTATTCTTTAAAATAAACGTTAGTAATAATATGAAGATGTCGCGCATACGCGTATAGTTGGTAATTATAAAAACTGAAAATAAAAACGTGCAAGTCGAGTATAGTCGAAATAGACGAAGAAGAAAAAGTTTCTCTCGCCCGGTTCATATTGTCTTCGTGTGGTATCCACGACATTTTTGTGCGTATTTCTTCGCGTTTTTTTTTTGGTTTTCGTTCGTCTACCCCGAAACAAATGCGCCGACGAATTTCTACCTAGACAATACCGCAGCCATATACTTACGCATAAATTATGCATAATATGTGTGTACGAATTTATAGAGCTGCTGTTTGCGCGGTCTGCGTCGTGTTCTCGGAAACAAACCGTGTACAATGTAATATTATTATCATCTTCGTATACCGAGGTAATATAATAATAATATTATAGTCGCGTATTACGATAATGACGATGTGTACTGCACATATAGCTTTGTCGGCAGCCACTCGTCTACCATATTATACATTTGTCGAACACAAAAGCTCGGGGGCGAGTAGTATATGAAATTAAATGCCTACTAACGACGACGTTTTACAAGTGCACATAATGTAGGTAGGTGGTTAGGTTGGGTTAGGTTAGGCTATGTGTTATAGGTACATATATGGTACGGATCGAAGGCCGGCCGAATCGCCACCGTCGATGACCTGATTAGTTTCGAAGAGTTTTAAGTGAGTGTGATGAGGGTATATTATAATATTATTAACTACATTATGTATATATGTGTTGTAGCGCGTAATACAACGTGGACGTTTAATAATAATATTATAAGGTCGTTATGCGACGACGACGATGATAATAATGATAATAATAATAATAATAATATTATAATAACGTAGCGCCATCATAATATATAGTGCTCCCGTAATCATATTATTCGCGCTCGCCTTCGCGTATCTGCGAAACGCATTATCGACGATTATAATGATATGATATTATAATATATTATTGTGCTGCACCCTCGAATCTGAAATCATGTAAAGTACCTATACGTACGACAACCATGAACTATTCTCTTTGGACGGCACAAATGCACACGATGTCATATAGAATACGTTTTATATACAGGGTGATTACGGTATCGTCGTGGTCCTAACCGCTTGCACTCGGTATCGAAACAACTGCCATACAACTGCCCCGACCATCGCTCGAAGACAGCAGTATAATATTATTGCGATTGACTGACCTAGCTAAGTCATGACACACTATTGTGATAAATCGACTTCGTATCGGAACCGACTTTGAAAATAATAGTGTTGTAGAATATCTTGCATGTGGTTTTCGTTACCGCGGCAACTCCTGAAAGTTCGGGAATTTTCAGTTCACATTAATTTTTTTTAGTACCTTCGTGCAATGGTGGAATTTCACATTTAAAAATTGATATAAACCGTGGGGGGTATTGATAATAAAAAAAAAAATGTTTGATGACACACTGTGTATACGATACGTACACGCCACAACTCAAAGTATCGCTATTATAGGTGAACGACAGCTGCAGCCGGCCGTGTGTGAAATGTTTGAATATTTTATTTAATCTGACGACAATATTCGTACCGGGATTCACGTGCAAGTGGTGGGAACGAAAACCCGAGACGACATATCGGTTACGTGCTGCAGACCGCACGACGATCGACACAGTATCACGCGCGACTCGCCACTGCAGCATCAACAGGTCAACGCGAATAGAACACGCGATGGTCACCACCGCCGCGACGTCGGGTTACCGCGGTCGCGGTTCGCGGACGTCCAACGGTCGTCGTCCGGCGGCGGAGGTCTTGATGGCTGTATCCGTGCTGGCGCTGGGCCTGTTGTCGCTGGTCGGGCCGACGGCCGACAGCCGACGAGCCGACAAGCGCAGACACCACTGGAAGGTGAACGTGATCAAAAACCATTTGAAAAATCACAAGAGTCTCGAGGGAATGGTGCGGCTGGTCGACGGCGAATCCGAATACGAAGGTAGGTACTTACCGATAAGTTTTTAGAAAAAATAATAATACGAAAATATAATTACAAAGATGACGTAAAAGCTGCAGGATTAACGATACTAGTTACGAACACGTATTTTTATTACAAAGGCCTAGGTACCACGAGTACCACACCTTCACCTCCGATTCTACTCGTGGACCCAACAATACTCAAATTTTTGAAATTTAATTTTTTGATAAGACGTGTGATTTAGTATCGTTTTTATAACCTACATTTTAAAGAAAACCAGTACGATTTGGTTTTGAGTACTTCATAATAAAAATTAAAGAAAAAAATAGTTGGTACTTTATTCCTATTTTTTTTAAAAGTTTTTAATCACTTATTTTTAACACAATTTCTTAGTCAAAACTTAAAAGGAACGATTTTTGTTGACCCAACCATTTGGATAATACATTTTTTATTTTAAATTCTAAAACAAATTCGGCATTAAATACATATTAAAAACAAAAATAAAATTATCATTTTTAAAAACGTGCAGTTATTATTAAATTTATTATCATTAAACACAATGTTGGTCTTTTTTTTTTCTTTTACTCTTTAGATTCATAGACATTTCATAATATGTGCATTGAGTACTCTATAGTTATGATAATAAATAATAATACGTAATTTTTCTTTATAAAAATTTATTTTGTTATTTTATTTTATATTTATAAACCATTAAACCTGTGGTTATTCACTCTGGTTTGTAATGGAAAACACGCAGTTATCTATCAATATTGTCATCTGTACAGTGTCCACCTTAAAAAAAAATTTCATTATTAACTATGTTATGGTCGTACACAAAATGGTAGGTACGTACTATTATAATATAGGTCGAACCTTAGCGGTGAGTGAAGTGTAAGTACACATACAAATTATCGTTTCTAATTTTTTTATTTAGTACCTACTAAATAAAAACTAAATAAATAACTAAATAAAAACCGTACAGGTTTATCATATTTTAATAAGGATCACGTGCGTTCTTGAATTGTCTTCGTTTAAACAAGACAGGCTGGAAGACGTCGACGCCAATGATATCGTGCGAAATATCGATTAAGTGATTCATGATAGGATGGAAAAAATCGTTGTTCATTACGGAAACCCATTTTTGTGTGTTTATTTATTTAAGTTTTGAACGGACCAGGCTTAGCTAAGTAACTTGAGCAAGAACAGCAATCATTCGTAGATATGGTTGTAATATAGATAATAATAATACAATACAAGTTAAAAATAAAATAATAAATAAGTACAGCTATTTGAACAATTACCAAGTATTAAATTACAATACATCTTTAAAAGACTTAGTTTGGTGAGATGAACAAATTATTATTATTTCAATGTAAGGGGTATTATTAGTTTTATGTTCAGATAAAATCGAACATAGATCGAGTAGGTACTCCGAGTAAGAGCATGGAAGGGAAACGATTTAAGAATTCGGGACAGTCAATATTATTTCCGTCGAAACGTTCAATATAATATTGAAAGTATAATACATTTAAAATCTCAAACGACGCGTTGTTCCAGCTATATGTAACTGTGTGGAGGTTCGTAATAGATATGATTATTGGAGAGAACGAAAAATACGGATCCTCGGATATGGAACTTGATTTAAACTACAAGAATCGTTAGAATTTTTTCTAATTTACACATTTTTTTAAGGCCCGATCGGTATGGTTACCACAAGGCATGGGTCATAGGTACACGATATTTGCAAATATAACGCGTACCGCGAAGATCAATAAATGGATTTTAAAGCACAGTCATCGTCACTAAAGTCAGCACGATTTTGATGAACGAAACCTAAGGTTTAGTTCGAAATGTCGGCAAAGTAATATTTTATTGAAAATAAAAAAACAGCCCTTTCGAAATCAGCAGGAACACCTCGCCGGGGGGAAGACTCGATATAGACATATAGCCGTGTTGAAGAAGCATTTACCGTATTTGGGAATGCGGTGACTACACGTGTCATATCGACACGTTCACGGCGATAATATTCGATAGGTGCCTACTTGATATTATTATTGCGTAATGAAGACGTCGTATGGGAATTTAGCCCACTCGGGTAATCGAGTGGGCCGACCATCATTATACTGCAGGCGCCCGATGTCTGCGGCCGATGATCACGACCGTCGAAGTTTGTTGTTTCGTCAATCGTAAAATATAAAAAAAAAAAAAATACTTTATACTCACGATTTTTATATTACATTATACAGAGCGATTCACCGAGCGCGATAACTCCCTTTTTATTCTTGGTCGGCAACGCGCGGTTATTCAAAATCCGATTTTCGGAAATCATATATAAAATATTATAGAAGAACCTACTTATAAAGACCATCGTAGTACTATACCTAATTATTATTGTCCGATTCTCGAGATTTCTCGTTCTATACCGAACATCGAGTGTCATTTGTAGATACAATTTTCTGTTTTTCAAACGACAGCACACCCCCTTTCTACCGTGAGTTTTTTGGCTGGTAATTTTTCTCTTGATTTTGAAGTATCAAAATCAAAATTCAAACTAATAGTTTTCGAGTTGCTTAACTCAGTGTACTAAGCACATACAATAGGTTCACGCGATAACGGCTTATGGGACATTTAAGGGCTATGTGAATTTTAAAATTTTAATAGTTTATAATATTATTCCAACAATATTTATAGTCTATAAAAATGGTCGAAGTATTATAAATACTAGATCCAATATTAAATCCACTTAATAGTTTAAAGTGAAGGAGGGGGGGGGTACTGTTTCGAAAAAACATAAGTCTGTACAGCCACCTGTGTCCTGGCGTAATCCTACGCCTTAAGCTGTTGGTTGGTACAAACAATTTCAGGAAATTGAAAAATTGGTCTCCATAAAATCATTATGGGTTCCAAAAATCAAAATTTGATTAAATTAATAAAAAACGATGGCGAGCGTGCTTGGTGAATCATTCTGTATATAAACGTACACTGACGCCAAGCATTATCGACGAGTCGCCTCGCGACGACCATACTCGTTATTATTATACCTAGGTACATTATGTTGTGCGCGCCTCGCCGTCATCGTAAAACGTCGCGACGATCCATAATTCATCAATTTTTACGACGGTTTTACCTGTTGTAGCCTGTAGGTACACTTATCGAAGTGAAATAACATTATATCTGGTACCATAACATTATTGAGAAGTACGAAAACTAAGCTTATTATGACGTTATTGTAAGATCAAGGTGCCTGATTTAAACGCATATAATATAGAGAGGCTCCTCAAATCAACACCTGCTGAGATGGTTGCCCGGACTATGATGTGTGTTCATTTGAATATCAGGAAAATAAAAATAGTTATCAGTAGTTATAATAAGCACAATATATATTGTTATTATTATTACCGCACACAGTTGGTGACGTTGAGGCTGTAAAGTACTCCAATAAAAGCATTTAAGTAAAATTATTCAAATACTTTAGTAATTCTATTTAATTTAATATAATATATTTATTTATAGTTTATTTTGTTCACTTAAAATAAAAAATGGTTAAGTGGGTGTGCTCTGATGTACAGTAGGTTACAAATGGGTCAATGTAATGTATTACATCTGAATTCAATAATATAAAATCATTGTATACGGAAATGATCTGAGTGGAGATGGTTTGTCAGCATGGGATATTTTATATTATATAATTAATATAATTAATATGGTAGCCGGTAGGTAAGTTAAATTAATATTACTTAAATGTGTGTATGTAATAATATACTTGAGAAGTTTCAAATATCTTATATCCACGAATAATGTTTTTAAATTACAACAAAATAATTAAAATCGTTATTCTTGATTGTTCAATAAGTAATTTCGTTCAAATTTGAATTTAAAATAACTATAGAAAAAACTGTGTTTATATATTTTTTCGAATTTTTTGATTACTGAATATGACTACTTACGTGGAACATTGTTTGAAATTGTCAACCTTTAGCTACAAAAATTGAATATTTAATACATTTTAAACTACAAAATAATTTGTAAATTTTGTCAAAATTTGAACTTAAAATGCTTATAAAAAAAAAATCTTGTATTTGTATACAACGTATACTTTAAATGTAAGGCCATACATTTTTAATATGTATTTTTGAACTGATATTGTAACTGATAATGTGTGAAGAGCCTTATGTTACATTTTTAAGCTTTTTGACCTAACAAATAAAATGTCATGAAAAAAATTGAAAATGGAAACAGCTCAAAATTAGTAAAAATATGTTGAAAATTTTATCAAGTATAGAAAATGATAAAATAAACATGAATTGTAAATTTCAAGTATACACACTCATCAATTTTTTAATTGCAACAAAATAAAAAAATCGCTAAATGAGAAATCAAGTGAATATATTCACACGCTCATATAACAGTTTAATTTGACTTTCCGGCAATTAATGTTTTTTGGTAAAGGAAGACAATCTTGTGAGGAATTTTGTATTGAAAACACTTTTTTTTTTCTCAATTTATGAAAACCGTGAATTTAAGGGTTAAAATCTTAGATATAAAAATATCAAAATACTGCAGAATGAGGTGCACCAGAAAATCCTCCAAATTTTGGCGCGCCCGAATCCCAAAATTAATATGCTGGTCTGTGTCCATCCCTCGCTATACCACCGTAATGATATTATTAATTTGGTACACGAATTCGATCGGGTGGGTGTTTTGTCGGACGGATATTATGTGTATCATATAGATGGCGTTTTAATCGTAACGTCAGGACCACTGCAGCTGCACGTCCGTTTACTGGAAAAGATTTATAGCAACAGTACTATTAGAACGGTTACGATTCGATTGTCGAGTCGCGTTGGGTTGCCAGCGAGTAATTTATTAAATAATTGGTCTAATCGAAAACGCGACGGGGCAAATTATACAGCATTATGCAGTATTGATGAGACAATAGCTACACATTAGTACGACATTATTATTGTTGTACGACGTATTACACACGAATCTGAAATTAACATATTGTTATTATAGTCGAGGACTTAAGTCGCCGTGCGTTAGTGATTGTTATTTATTTAATATACCTACATAGATATGTCTGAGTATAATGAAATCATTAATATTGTTAGTCTTTATAACGATTACAGCAGTTTTCGTGTTGAACTTCCTATATGAAATATTGTATATATAGGTATAAAATTAACGAAACAAATGCTCAAATTATTCGAGAAAAAAAATGTCTTGACATATTTTTAATATATTTAACTGGTATCCGTAGTAATAGAGTGACAATGATTATAATGAAGACAATGCAATTTCACTTCTTTACAGTATAGTTGTGTTTGTTGTGGAAAAGACGTTGACAACCTAGTTAACTTTAATCTATAATTGTTTTCAATATGATGAGATAATATAACAATATAATATATCCAATATCCATATTATGGACAACCAAATATGTTTTGTTTCGTGACTGCCAATATTATTCGGTTTACTTTTAAAGCCTACTTTTTGAAATATGCATTGGTCTTAACACTTTTAATGTTATGTATAACATACGATTTCTATAAAGACAGCACAACATAGAAATTATAATCTATCTATATGTATTTTTAAAATTATTGAGACTTTCTCTTACTCAGCTGTTAGTCTATAACGAACTTGAGTTTTAGATTTTCAAATAAATTATAATCCCGATGGTTTGTATTACGATATTATGTATGCATTATGCAGAATAAATTTGAATGCATTTATATTCAATATTTAATAAATAGTTTATCATCTATAAGCCCTTATGCCTTACAGTTAAAAGAGCGGTAAATATTCGTATATTATACGCGTTTGTGGGATGATAGGGTGATAAAATATTTCTCCACCTCACCACTTCGCACCACTAAACTTTTAGCGATTACTTATGTGATATATAGCCACTAAACTATTTCCATCAATATATTAGGTAGGTAGTACAGAATGTAAGTAAAATTATTCTGAATTATTTAGGTACTCGGTTCGGTAACGGTAGGTGAACAACCGTTTTGAAAATATAGAATTTAATATGCATGTATACAGTGTGATTCTCCAAGCATGCACGCTTGCATTTTTCCGTTGTAATTAATTCATCAATATCCGATTTTTGGAATTTTCAGATATAGGTATTCAATAAGTACTACTGTTGGATGGTTCCTTAAAATCATGTTAACTCCCGTTAAAATCACACAAACACCGCATATAATATGTCTATTGTAAATAACCTTACAGATTGTATATTTTCTAAATAAATGTTAAAAAAAAAAAAAAGGTATTCATCAGACCGTATTTTAAAATTCTTGAGACGTTTGTACTACGTACTTAAGGAGGTCCTGAGGCTTTACAAATTTCTGCTTTTCTTACGAGATTCCTCCTTTCTTACAGACAATTTTTTAGTGGATAGTTTTTTTTTCTTTTTAATATTAATATATTTAATTCAAAATTCGAATGAATAGTTTAAATGATTTTACTAAGAATAATAGTACTTAAAAAATGGTTTTAAAAATTTTTAAAATAGATGTAATAGGTATTGGATCCATCATTTATTATACTTGAACCTTATTATTTGTAAAGGTGTTCTCATTTGAAAAACAGAAGTTCGAATATTGCTTACATCAAGCATTGCTTAGGTAGAACAAAAAAATCTCAAAAATTTGAAAGTCATAAAGTATGGCCTTTAAGTATTTTTTAAAAATTCCAAAAATCATTGAAATCAATTATTGAATAAAAAAAGGGGTGACCGTAGTCGGCAGATCATCCTGTATTTAGATGAGCGGTAAACACAAGTCTTATAAATGAAAAATATATTTTATAGGTACAAATGTACAATATCTTAAATGCCTAGCGGATAACAGCTCTTTATTTTTTTATTGTGTTTTATTAGATAAAAATAGAGTATTTACAGTCTGTAATATTTATATACAACAATAAGTAAATTATATAGCAAAAAAAAAACTTGATGGTACATTACATGAATGGTGTGAGGAGGGAGGCCCACCAGTGTGGACACCCTCTAACTTGGGCCACTCGGGGTAAGCTCTTTATTAAAGAGAAATTCTGTGAGTTTTCTTCACTATTAATCGTGTTAATTTCCATAAATTGGTCTAAAATTTGTCTAATTAGACAGCATTTTGAAATGATATAATATTATAATAATATTCCAACCACAAATAATATTATAATAGTATTTTTGGTGAAAAATTTGCTGTCTATGAATTATTTTGAGTACAATATTCAGCAGGATTTTTACTATTTTTCGAGACGCAAAAGCCCATTAACGTAACTCGTATAATATCTGTACGCAATGTTTTCAGAGACGGGCAAGATGATAGAAAAACAAAACGTTTTCAATATACAGACATATAGGTATTACACAAGAAACTAGATGTTGGATAAATCGGAATTTGAATACATATTATTATAATTTACAAAACGCAGATGTGGTCTCGTGCAATGCAATAACATTATTGATGTAATATAAATAAAATCACCGTTTGTTACCGGCATGTAAACGGTACACGCGGTGTAAACATAAAACATATACCACTAATACCACTGTCGCGGTGCAAAACCCGTGCCGCCATTGGCCCGGAAGAAATAAAACGGATTGTGCACGTTCGGAACAATAACGCGCGCAGAGCTAGACGACGCGGCGCCGAGGACAATTATTATTGCTATAGGTATATTATGTTATATATTTTTTTTTACGATATTAACATTGTTTATCGCTTACCTATAATAATAGAGGGCGACGTTAAGAGCATAATATAATACAATCACAACGCCGGTGCAATCGAAATACGATTACGCGGTCCGGGGCGGTCGTAAAATCCGTCGCTCGCGCCAGCGATTTGATTTTTATAATATTACAATAATAATAATAATAATACATAAAGTGAAGTATAATAGTAATAATAGTAATCGCGAGGTGAACCTTATACCGCGGCCGGTTATACAATGTGTGTGTGTATAGAGGTCGTAAAATACGGAAAAGCAGGCGCGGCGTATCACACTGCACACACAATACCCATATGGTGTTATATTATTGTTGTACGTATATTATTATTACGATATTATTATTATGTTTTATATTCATATTATTATAATGCGACTCGCACGCTACAGATTTAACGATATATGCCTACCTACACGCGATTACAACAACTACAACTAACGACCAATTTTCACGCCGGTTTAATAATATTATTATAATTCGATTGTGTTATGATATTCTATTACGTTATTGCCTATTATACGCGTATCTGCAGCAACCGAAAACCCGAGTGACCGTCGTGCATTATATTTGAGGCGCCTACTTAGGTGTATAATAACGATATGAGAATATTATAAAAAATCAACTAAGAAGAACTGGAGAAAATTCGGTTGTATAATATCATATTAATGTATTGTCAAACACTATGGCATTATAGGTATATTCAATAGTATAATACTGCAGTGGAACCTCGATATGACTAAAATGTCTTCAAGTCGAATTTTCGATAACTCGAACGAATGTCTTGGCTCCCACATTTCAATATGTACAGACAATTTCGTCTATACTATATTAGCTCGAATTTTTGACCAGCGTTAAGTCGTCATTAGTACCTGCAGCACTGGACTTGTTCTCGATTTTCAATATTTAAGAATTTATACGAACGGTTTTCTCGTCATGTATAGTTTCATTTCGTGTGTGACTTGAAATCTGCGTCCTTATTAAGTGCAGTCTTCAGTCGATATAACGTGATAAAAAACACAAGGCGTAACCAAAAATTTCGGCGATAAAAATAACGAGACATGTCATCTGCAGTGATCAGCGTTATTGGTGAGTGGTGAATTTGTTTTAATTGTTGAGAAGAACGCAACTGTACAACAAGATTTTGTGTTATTTTTTTATGCATTTCTTCGGCAGCGGAATTGCCGAATTTTCGGTACAAACAAATTATTGATGATACACGAAATCAGATATTATTATGATGCGCAATAAAATAAATATAGAAAACGAAGTTTTGATTCAATCACTCATAAGTATTATTCCACAGCGAAACGCATAAGGTTAATAAGCAGTTTTTTTCCATACAGTAACGAGATGAAATTTTTTTTTCCCATAAATTCGTCTATCGTGGAATTATGATAAATTATTAGGTGAAAATTATGTTATTCTGCAACGACAATTTATAATTATAAATAAATAGTACTTTTTGAATTCACTATTTTATACACATGTGTTGTAACTCACATGACCATGTTCGTGCGCCCATGACACGATTATTCGATGAGATCTTCATCATTGATTTCACAGTTTTTCTTTTTAATGTTACAGGTAACGTGGAGATCATGCACCTGGGAAAATGGGGCGCCATCTGCGATGACGAATGGGACTCAAGAGAAGGCCAAGTGGTGTGCAGACAATTGGGCTACAACGGCACGTCTAGGGTCACTCACGGTTCGCACTTCGGACAAACGGCCAGTAATGATTATACAATATAATAAAGATAGGCTCAAATCGATTAAATTTTTTGGGGGGACTCAATAGCCCCCCTCCCCATGGGCCATATTGCTTAGTACCACAGCATATAAAAATGAGTACTTATTACTAGATTTTGAACTAGTGGGACTTGACCGACATCTGAGGTGACTAAGTCCCCCCCCCCTATTTGCGGCAATGATAATAAATATAATAATAATAATCCAAACGGATTATATTATATAGATACTGTCTCATTCAAGTCTTCCGCTGACGAGGACAAAAATTTTTTGATATTATAATTACTTTTTCGTGCAGGAAAGTACTGGATGGACAACACACAGTGCGGTGGCCAAGAGCTGGAAATTTCCGAGTGCAGGTTCGACAGTTGGGGTGAGAATGATTGCGACCCTTCCGAAGCGGCGGGCTTGGTGTGCGAATCTCCTGAACCGGAAAAGCCCAAAATATACTCTGTTCCCTCGGTGTCGGTCCCGACAAAAAAAGTTGTCCAAAAGTACAGGATCAAAGTAATGTCAATATTATATATCTTTTTATTCGCCTTTATACCTTAATAATAAAAAGCAAAATACCTGCGTTATCGTATCAAATTATAAGTACAAATTGTGTGTCGTTAGCTTCAATATTTGAGTAAATTGACCTATAATATCAAACTATTAGAACATGATCTGAGGTATCTCGTTGGATTTGTACGATATTTGATCTTTTAAGTGTGTTATGAGTATGTGAAACATTAATATACATATAAAATGCTCATAATTTAATTGCAAATATCAACGAGATACCAATGACAAAACACAGATAACGTTCTTACACATCTTAAGTTTGATTTTTGGGCAATTCACTCTAATATTACAATACAAAACTGTAGGTGCTGGACTCACATTTTGGTATAATATGTATACTGTGCGTTAGAAAGGCGGATAGCACATAATATAATAAAATTATAACGTCCTCTCAATGATTTATCGACTGTTATAATGTAATAACTCTAATAAGTATAATGATTTCGACTTTCGACCGGAAGCTGTGTACGATTTTGAATTATTGATAAACTTGAAAATTATTATATAATAAATAAAAACATTATATGGAAAGATATTCCATACAGGTATATTATTATTAACATTGTCGATTAGACACTCGTGAGACGTTTCGAATATTTTGTTTTGTTTTTCATGCACCGCAGGATACTTCGGGATCGGACATCGAATTGCGACTTGTCGGAGGCAGGACATCGGACGAAGGCAGAGTGGAAGCCAAGACCAGTGACGGTAAGTCGAGCTACATTGTAATTATAAATTATATGATTCGTCAAAACTTCGAAGTCTTTTTTTTTTTTAAATTTTACAGGCTTCGACTGCTAAGTCGACATTTCTTTTTCTTTTTTAAGTACAGTATTGGTAATAATATAATATACAATTTATAATTAAAATTACATATTTACAGTTAAATTTTTAGTCTGTTTACAATATAGTTTCACTAGATTAGAGTTTGTTGATGAGGTTGAATTTAGTGACGAATTTGATGATATTTGGAGTTTGTCCTTCCTCGAGGATTTCTTTGATAGGTTAGTTGAGTGGACGTGCGTGTTGGTTCAAAGATGTCGCATTCTTCGAGTATGTGTTTTAAAGTGATGCGAGTTTGACGTAAATTGCATGTAGGTGGATGATCTCTGCCGATTAGGAAAGAGTGTGTAGCAAAAGTGTGGCCGATTCTTATACGTGTGATCTTGACGTCGGCTGAGATCCGGAGGTGTATATCACTGTTTCACTGAACTTTTGATGGAGTTAAGTTTATTGGTAGGTGAAATGGAGTCCCAGTGGTTTTGCCGTGACAAGAGGATTTTATTTTTGAAAGATGTGAAAATATCATCGGCTGATATTTTATCGATGGTGTTGTCGAGTTAATTTTTACAAACTAGCCAGGCGTCTATATTTTAGTTTATCGAGGAAAATACTTCAATGGATATATCTTATAATATAATGTTATATATATATATATATTATATGCACGTTGTTTTGACGCTTGTTATACAATTATACATTCGAAAATATGTCCTCGGTAAATATTTACAGTTCGTTAGCATTGTTCGTTGTTTGACTTAATTCACAAAAGGGTAGTTTTTAAATATCTTTGACATTCGAACGTTGTCCACGGACGAAAGAGAGTACGTTTGTATTGTACACTCTGTGCAGTATAAACAATGACACGTATTTACCCATATTAGCTTAAAAAATATTTTTCAATTATTTAAGAGTTCGTTGACAATTTTTTCTCTAAAATAAAATTACTTTACGTTTGTGCAGTCGACTCGAATCGGTTATTTGATTATATTTGTTTCGAGCGCGGATCGTTTTTTTATTAGCTCGTCCCGCGCATATATATATACATGTCAGTGTGGTTAACGTGCAGACTATTTCGGTTTGTCTTTAATAAAGAAATCATAAAATATAAAGTAAGTATAGGACGAAAGTTTATTTTCAAATGTATTTTTTACGACGCGAAAAAAGTTATTTAATATATTTTTAAGACATGTACGTTGCGTTTTCGACAAATTCATCAAATATTCAATGCAATTAAAAATACCATTAATTTTAAAGCGATGACGTAAAGTTATCTTTGGCAACTATTTCGATTCACAGAATGTGAATTATTTCGCGAGTTTCGGTGTAAGATAGTATCTCGTTGACAACTTATATTGTTTTACCAATAATATGTGTCAACGCAATGTAGGTACTCGCGGAGGTAAGAAAATGTTGAAATCACGTTTTATATTCAATCGAAGTCGAATCCGTTTAATTTTATGTTCACACTATATATAGGTACGAGTTGTTCGCATATAATATGAAACGTGAAAATAAATATTGTAAAAATAAATAAATAAAATATAATAAATCACCCACCCGGCGATGGGAAAATAAAATGGAAAATTAATATAAGGTTGAGAGTAATTTTCGAATGATATTATTATTGGAAATTACAGGTGGGTCCCTTTTTCGAATGTCGTAACAATAACTATTAAAAAGTGTAGATAGTCTCTGTATATTATACAACTACAGCGCTGATGCAGATAATATTACTTAATTAAAATCGAACGTCTATTAAACCCGTTTCGTTTGGCTGTAAGCCTAATAATTATTATCAACAAATGCAATTTGTTCCCTCTCGGAACGCTGACTAAGTGTTCTTGTCGAACTTCAAGCGTTAACTTAATGAATATAGCGACGTTACAGCGTATATAACTATTTATTAAGGCAATATACTGTATACTGTCACCCTGCTATGCTACAGCACTTTCTTCCTTGTACTAATTTACAATATATCGACTATTACACGGTAACTTATAAATCTGCCGAATTTCGACTAAACGATCATTACCATAACAAATATCTTAAGCGTTAAGCAAAGTTCAAATCCCTCGAAAATGTTCGTCTGCACGTTCGAGATTGCAGAGAGGAACGACACTCGGCGAAACAATAATTTTTTTACCGAATACTCTAAAAATCAAACCGAAAATTGTGACACAATTATTGTCTATTATAATATTTGCAATGCACCACCTGCTGCTGTTATGATATTGCCGTGTTTAATATTTCGACAAGCTATAACGATAACGTCTAGATAATATATTCAGATAAAAGTTTTAAAAAAATTCTCTTAAAACTGATATAATTATATTAATTATATTTAACACGTCGAGTTGTGTCGAAACGTTCATCTCTATGTAGACGGACTGAAGTCGATTTTTAGTCACGAAACGAATTTAAAAAAAAGTATAACTACGTTAGGTATAGGCAATAAAATCTTTCAATATTCTATAAATCAAATTATGATGACGTCGAATAAAATCAGTTTAATAACAAACCGTTATTGGAAATATTCATTTTTGGTACCGTTTAATTTCACGTGAAAAACGATTATTTTGAAATATGATGTACGTTATAAACCTACCTAGCTGGTAATATCATTTTATTAATATCGCTAAAATCAATAATAATATATTATTATTATATTAATCGGTCGGATTAATAATTATTCATTCGGCCGTCGATATAAATCGAAATTGCCACTCTGTACGGCCAAACCCAATGCAATAATACGAATTTGCATAAACTATATACATACTTAGACAGGTTTTTCCTAACGCGATGATCTTTTCATAGCATCGAGTTAACGTAGTTGTTATCCTTTTACCCGACACAGAGATTTTTAGTACAATAATAATAATAATATATTATACTACGATACTTTTTAACCAAAAATGATGAATGCGTCGTACGCTTGACATTATATTATAAAAAATATAAAAAGTTTCACACCGTCACTGGACATTAATGATTTAAACTTTGATAGTACCTCTCACCATGTTGAACATTTGATTTTCAAAAGTTGTATTATAAATTTTTTTTTCCAAAATGGGCGCCGTATACTATTATTATAGGTACCTAAAATTATATTTTGTTGTGAAACCTCGTGGTACCGCTGTTGGACGACTTTGATTTTGGAAAATTACTCACTTAATTCACGAGGGAACGCTAAAATATATAAACTAAATTTCGTTCATGTGCGGTCGGCCGCCCGAATTTAATTTTTTAGTTTATTATTATTTTTTTTTTTATGCTAATATTGATGGTAAACCATTAACGAATATTTACGAGTTCACGGCGATTAGCTTGAAACATATTAATTGTGTGTCATGGTGAGCTTTTGGCGAGAAAAAAATGTCTGAAATAAGTATATTGTCAACCATTAAAAATTAAACGGCCCGTCAATTTCCCCAGCTCTAATATAAAATATTCGAATTCGTCAGCGAGTACACGTCGTTGACTTCCCGAAATCTGGAAATCTGTATTTTTACAATATAACTTCAAATTCCCAATAGGCTTATTTTAAAATAAATGAAAAAAAAAAATAGTGAAAATATAGAATTTCGTTTTTCGACAATAACTCATACAACACCATTTTTATTGTATACACTGACCGACCTCTTTTAGAGCCATAAAAATATGTCAACGTGAAAAACTATCGAAGAAAAAACCGATTTCCAAAACAACACGGCTGGGACGTTAAATTTTTATTTACAGTCATCTGTGGTGAATGTCTTTGACGTCGTGCGCCGTTAGGTACCGAAAGTCCGATTTAGACCGAAATCGATCGATAAAATGTCGCGAAATAATAGTTTATTCGGTAGGCGGTAACCTAACCTAACCTAACCGTCATCGCGGTTACAGATAATTATATAACGGGTACATCAGTCACCATAGCTATCGTTACAATTTTTTTATGGAAAAAAAATTGTCTGTGTTCCCCCGACCTGGCAATGACGCGATGGCGGAAGTCCATATCGAACGAACAGTATAAATTCATTCCGATTCTTAAAATGTTTTCTCTCATCCTAGTCGAATCGCATTCGAAGTATACAATATGCCAACGCCTACCTATGTGATCGCGGGTATTATTATCGTTATTATTTTAAAGCTTGTATAACCTATGGGATTTTTTTTCGCTCACATCTCCACGGAATTCTAGACTAGCCGCCACCTTAACGATACGACCGTGGTATAGGTATATAATATTGTAATATATACCGATATCCGTGTGCCGAATAAAAATCTGAATTCGACGTGAATTATTTAGAAGCAGCGCTAACGCAACGTACGTGGAAAATATATACAAATCGCATAACAATATTTATCGGATACGTGTCAGGTCGGCGGCGGCGGCGAATATCCAATACGCGTACCTATATATATCGCAAACTTTTTCGTGACTCTTCGACGATATTTTTACAGATACATGTAGCACGCACAATGGGGGGGGGGTGTGGAGGAGTCTCTTGATTGAGTTTTATTTATACTTTGGAACACGCGGTGTCATCCCGAGCAGGGGCACTCCACGTCGAGTCACGACTACGATATTATATACCTATACCTAGCATATACCTAATACATCCCAGAAGTTTTCGTTCAATTTGTTCGGGGAGAAAACTATCGAAAAAGCACATCGGGTAAACATTATAAACCGAGACAAACAAAAGAAATATTCGTCGGCTGCTCCGGTATAATACGAACTTTATATATAAATATATATATATATACGTATATATCTTTCGCTATCGATGACGTTTGATCTCGTCGGCGAAAAAAAAATAATATTATATAATAAAATATTATATATAAACAACAAAATATAATATTGTGATATTATGGTGTTATAACGAACGCGGAAAGTTTCATTTCGAAGGAGGAAAACGCGACAGCGGCGGCAGAGTTATCTTTAAGAGAGAACGAAAAAAGAAAACGAAATACTGCGGGAGAAGGGGGCGCGGGTGGGAATCGAGTTTTTCTCGCGCGCGTTGCGTTGATGGTTTTGGGGGTGGTGGTGGGAAAAGGAGACTATGGGAAAAGGAGACTGTGGGAAAACAATGAGAACGGAACGGTGGTGTGTGTGTGTGTGTATATATTATAGTAGTAAATTCTAAAATGTTTTTCGAGTATTTGGGAGGGCACGGCCATGCGAGATGGTCGTTTTTGTTCTTATCGATTTTCAAAAAAAAAAAAAAAATATAAACCACTAGTTCTATATTAAACAAAGTCCGCTGTTTTATATATATTATTAAAATATTAGACCTTTACAATATAGTAAATTATTATTATTACTATATTATTATTATATAGGTGCGCGTGTTCTTTTTACTCATAGCTTATATATTCAGAGTGATTCCTTTTACAGTTAACACTCACACCCTACGTCGATTTTTTTTCCAATATCATTTCTGCATAAATCACAAATATTGCGTATAGGTATAAGTTATTATACTTAGTTTTCAAAAATAAATTCAATTTTTATTTAATGATAACCATCCTCAATAAATCGGCATTACATCATACACTGATACAGAACATATTTTTTACTAAGCTATCTATGTAAAATATTAAATAATCTTGAATCAAGAGTTTATTTTTCTTTTTATAAACATTTAAAGTTTTGATTAGGGTATGCACCTATAGTACAATGATAAATATAAATACCTTTGAAATTTACTCCAATTACATTAACTTTAAATTATTTATAATATAAAACTGTTTGTTTAATATTCAGCTATGTTATATTTTGAATATTGATGTTTTTGGAAAATGATAAATTCTGCAACTCGATAATATTATTGAGACTATGAAATTAAAATTATGACTTATTTGTGTTAAGAAAAACTATACCACGAAAACAAATATGTATGAAAATCAAAACATAATGAATATAATAGTATAATATAGTTACCGTAGCTGCTGCTACTTAATAATTCCAACATTTTATTTTTTTATTGTACTCTAAAAAATAATAACATCGATAAAAAAGGCCATTAGTTACAAAAAGGTTATAAATTGATGTAATCAAATACAAAGATAACTTATAATAATTAGGTTACATACTTTTTTTTTATAAGATTGAACAATCTCGTTTGTTTCGTTAAATTAATTATATCTAGATTTTTTCATGATTGGGTCCGAGCACTATGTCTAGGTTGTGGGATATCCTAAGCTCAGCCCGTTCTTGGTTGTACATCAAAAAATCAAAAATATTATTACAAATTATAAAAGCATAATATAGTGATAAGAATAGCCACCCTGTTGTTGTTGACACTGGCGCACCATACGAAAATCACATAGAATATTATATTATTATTAAAATATCGTTGCAATATTATTATTGATTAACGATCCTATATAAGTTAAGTATATGATGACCCAATACTTATAATAACGAACGGTGTTTTAAATTTTCATGTGTACCATTGGCCGTCGCCAAGGCTGGGGCGTGATTTGCGGCGACGGATTTGGAGTGCTCGAAGCGTTGGTCGTGTGCCGTTCCGTCGGACTCGGGTACGCGGCGGCCGCCTTCCAGACGGACCGGTTCGGAGGGTTGGACCTTCCGGTCGTGCTGTCGGCGGTCGAATGCGCCGGGAACGAGTCGTCGCTTGCCGGCTGCTATCACCAGCACAAGGCCACGTGCTCCACCAGGAAGGAGACGGTGGCAGCGGTGGTGTGCACACGGGGTGAGTGATTTTCGTCCTTCGTACAAAAAAAAAAAAAAAAACGTATTATCGGCAGAGGAAAACGTACAGCACAAGTATTGTCGATTATGATGATTTTATATTGTAACAATGCGTTTATAACATTATATTCTGTGGAAAGATGGCAGAAGCTGATAATATGTACATTTTGTTAATTTTTGAATTATCATTCAAATAGTTTAGAAATCGTATATTTCAAGTGATGGCCAAATATTATAATATTATGTCTTCATTGTGTGTGTGGCGCCATTTATGTGCAAAGACCAAAACTGATATGTCATTATTTTAAAATATGTGTAGCGGCAAAACTAAGTTCAGAAAACGTACATTTCAGCTTTTGCCATCACTTCACAGATATATTATTATTATTTTGCTCGGCAAGATACGATATTTTCCGACACTGTGATGCTGTTCGGATGCTATTGTGATGCAACCCTAAAAGTTTATAATTTAGGCATTAGGAACTACGAGCAATTTGCGATGGTTTTGAATCATCAGGGGATGACGAATTTTTAACGAATTCAATTTTACTTTAATATAGGTATATTGGATAGTTATTCCCCGATTTTATAATATTTTTAATATTTAAGTATTATTAATGACTTATTACTTATTAGAAATCAACATTTAAAAATATGGCAAGTGGATGTCGCTCTGATGTACAGTAGGTTACAAGTGGCCAGTGGGTCAATGTATGGATTGCATTAAATTTGAATTCAATGATATCATAAAATCATTGTATACGAAAAACGATTCTGAGCGGAGACGGTTTGTCAGTCTGGATATTTTATATTCTTATTATATATTTTTATTATAGCCTGTGCCTATGTTGAATTAATATTATAAATTACAACAAAATAACTAATATTTTATATTTTTATTCGTTTCTATGGTGATAAACAAAGCGTTAGACATTGAAATCCTATTTTTAACGGTTTTTTGCAATTGGTCGGTGGTTTTTCCCTTGGTATTAAATAACTATTGAGAAAATCGAAAAACGACCTCTTTAAAATACCATCTTGATCCAATTTGTTAAAAGATAAGATACTATATGTTGAAATCGAAGCACTCCTTCTGGTAGAAATGTTGTATACAGGAAAAAAAAAAACTAAACACCACTGTAAAAATATATATATATCAATATTGTTCATTATTATGTTTCGTGGCATGAACGCCATCATAAAGGAAATTTCTCTGCGTGACCGAAGATCGCCGGCGGAATGTGGATTAAACATTAAAATTGCATATAATATGTTAAGGTAAAAAAACAATAATAAAACAATATTACTCCGGTTCACATCGTACCCGTATAATATAGTCGTAGAGTATAGTTATAACGGTTGAGTATGGAGATTCAAGTTGAGTATGGAGATAAAATGTATTAAAAATATAACACACTGTGAAATATAAATAGGTTACTGTACCTAAGTGGACGTATATAATAAGTTGAATTTTCGGGCAACGATAATAAACATTTAGAGATAGAGAATTTGTGTTGTTATAAAATGCGTGCGAAAACATTGTTGTGGTGACCTATATTCGTGAAATTGACCTGTGGAAATGGTTTAATAATAATTTTAGGTACTCGGGACCGACCTTGTTTTAATTTGGTTTAAACAAAAAATCGTTGCGTACTCCACATCACCCGCGCGGATACTCATCAAATTTAAAATTTTATTTTATGACGAAACTACCAGTACGTATATTTTTTTAATTATAAAAACATATAAAAAAAAAACCGAACATCTCGTAAACAACTCTTCATTAAGTGTCGTTGAAACAGTGCTAAAAATATATTATACAGACATGTACAAATACTCACTACCCCTATAATACGTGTATTGTAATACATATATATTTATTAATGTTTTGCATTGACCATACGAATAGGTAGAAATAATTTATTTACACTGCGGACTACATTGTACACTGTGTGTGTGTGTGTGTTGTTCCTCTTTTTTTATTGCGCCTCGTCTGAAAGCGCAGACTACAGTGAGTTTCATAATATAAAATATAAATTTTCAGCAGTGTGGTGGTTCGACCACAGGAACTCTGCAGAGACGACGAGTTATTTTAATTTATTTTTATGAATCGAACGTCATTTTCCAACGCGATGTTTGCGGGTCGACGTATATTGTGTCGATGTAAAAAAAATTCGCTCCCGACAGCCGGACCCCCACGGGGGTGTTTTTTTTTTCGTTACAATATTATACGGTTACGCGGGCGTTTGGATCGGATAAAAACGTACATTATTTCACTGGAACGAAAAACATTTAACTCGAAACCGTACAAAGTATCCGTACCGACTGTACAGTAAAACGAATTTTATTGTACGCGGTCGAGGGCCGGATATGCGCGTCATTTGTGTTCGAATTTATGTTTGAAATATTTTTTTTCGCCGAAATAGTTCGATGGTTCTACTAGGTCGTATATATACGTATATATATATATAGGTTGCGTCGAAGAAGTACCGACTAATACTTACCTATCAATGGCTATTATATATTATTATGGGTTGTAAGACAATAATATTAGGCTGTGGTGGATTTAAAAAAAGAGTCCGGAATTTTTTATTTTTAGGCCCATATGATTCGAAAATGTTCGAATGACTTACATTTTTTATCATGTCAGTTTGGGCCCGGACATGTCTGTGTTTCCCGACCGTTAATTGTCCGCCACTGGTGTAATAACATGATATCGGGCAGTTTGTCAAGAATCCAGCAATGGAGTATATAATTAAAATGATATTATGGTATATAATATATTCAGCCGGTTCATAGGTACACGGAGTCATTAGTGAGTAGAACTTAATATTTTACGAGACGTATATTTTGATAGCGCGCGGAAACTTTCCTATTACATTATACGCTCGTAGGTACAACTGCGTAATACTCATTAACCTTCCGAAATTCCATTACGAATAATTTATATATTTACATTCGAATCATAATAATATTGTGTAGAACACGAATAATAATTACTGTACAAAATATATCATATTACATCTGAGGTGTTAAACGACGATAAGAGATTCGAGTCATAGAACAATCGAGAAAACTTTCTTGCCGGATAACTTATATTTCGTTGCAACACAAAACGCGATAAGCCACTACCTATACGTCAAGATCTCAGTTTTTAGCTCCAAATTTTAGAAACGATATTATTAGTAAATATTACGTACATAGTACAGGGTGATTCATTAAGTTTAGTTTTCCCCTTTTTTTCTTTTGATAAATAATTTATTCAAATTCTGGTTTTATACATTTCCAAGCACCTATTGTACGCGAAGCCCTTATTTTAAATCACTTAAGTTGAATGTGTAAAGTTTAAGGAGTATTTTTAGTTACTACCTACTAAGATTATAATATTATGTTCTTAGTGCATGTATATTATGTACATTTTAATAACTCAAAAATTACTCGTTCGGATCTTCATTTACATCACATCAAAGTGTTCAAATAATAATCGTCTGCTTCATAATTTTCAGTAAATAGAGGTTGAAAAAAGTGAGTTTGAATACTCCACAATAGTACAAAATATACCTTTTGAAATATTGTTGGCATACCTACACATCCTTAATTGGTGTAAAATTCCAGGTATTTGAAAACATTATAGTACTCGGTCCTTAATATTATACTTAAAAATAAAATTAAAATTAAAAAAAATCATATTAAAAGGAAAAATGTGGGCGGATGCGCTTGCGGGTGAATAAACCCTGTATATATGACATTATATGTATTCAATTTTAAACCTTTCGTTTTACGGGTTTTCGCGATGATGACACGATCATATATATAGTCGGTGGTTGTCGGTCGGTGGTTTTTTTTTTTATCCATCGCAATATGCGCGGGGTATCAATTATATTTTTATTAACAGCTGTCGTCTCGTACAAAACGTACATATTTCACATAAAATATTACGATATGTAATATTATAAATGATTTATCGACACGGTGGCTATGTCCATGACAAACTTCTCCCCGGGTGGAGTGGCAGCGAGGCGATTCGATAACTGCGTTACACTGCCGCTGAAGGTGCATTAAATATGAATGGTGACATCGGGGACGGGTCCCGTCTCGGTTCTTAAATCAATTATTGACCGTCCCCGGTGGCAGTTAATTTAAAACACCCGAATGTGGCCGATCGGTCAGCATTACGTTTCCTCGGCGTTTTTATTTTCCCGTCGATAAAATAATGTATATATATATATATATATAATATGTGTGTATGTCGTGTATACGACGAGGTCTTGCAGGGCACCGGCAGCGGTGGCGACGTTTTTGTCGACAAACTTTAGAAATGGGAAAGAAAGTCGAAACGTTTGATGGTCGGCAGTGAAAATCACCCGACCACGCAGCGGCTTCCCGAACTTGTTAAGTTGATTGCTTCGAACGGGTATCCTTTTTTTTTTTTCCATTTACCTCGGTTTTTTTCTTTTCGCTCCCGGACCGAAAAAGAGCAGGTACCTATCACACGTATATAGACATTTAGGTGACTTGCCTTATAGATATTCGGCTAGGTATATTATGCGCATAATGCGACGGTTCGAAACTTTTGTCAACGCAAAAATATCCTGAACATTTTCCTCCCTAAATAATATTTAATAACGTGTCGGTTTTCGTATCACGCGCAGACTTATTTTGTCCCGTTTTTAATAATGATTTTTTTCCCGTTAGGTACATTATATAGTTACTAGTTATCGCTAGTTATCATATAGTGATGATGTACATCACATTGAATTCATTGTCATTATTATTAAAACAATATAGGTGCAATATAATATATTATTATTGTTTTTTAATTTAAAACGTTGCGAACATTTCGGTATTCAAAATTAATTAGATAATATTTCAGTGACAATAAATTCAGTATTTTGTATCATCAATTTGTTATGTGCGAAAGTCGTTGAAAATTTTTAACGGTGAACTATTTTGGGTGTTATCGTCCTCTATATTGTTATTACATATTACTGTCTAGTATATGGCCCGAAAAACACATAATACTTAAGTGATTACATTTTTTGCTGATTTGTGAACACGCCGTCTCATAAGCTACATATGTAAGTTATTTGTTTTATCAAGCCGTATATATATGTTGCGATATTAAGTCTGTTTTTCAAGTGTTAAAGGTATAGTTAAGAGTATCTGTATCTTTTGTTCGTTTTAAGTGTGCAAAGTGCTCAATAAAATTAATGAAAGTGTTCGAACGGTCGGCGCAGGTTGCTAATGATATTGAAAAGCTTTTTACTGGATCGTTGTTTTAAAAGATCATCAGTAACAAGAATTTCATGGAGAAACCAACGTTTTTAATTAAAAACTTTTATGTCCGAATTACCGGAAACGCTTTTATACCGAATTTCGGGATTACTTGTCTATAGGCTGCACCTGGTATACGGTGACATCGAATTATATTGGTTTAGGGAATCAATCAATTAATTAACTCTCAATTGCCGAGGCCAAGAACTCTACTCTGTAAATTAAAGTTTCGCCCTAGGAAAGGAACAAGAAGTGTAGTAACAATAGTTTGAAAAAAATATTATCGATGAGTTAATTTAAGTTAATTTTTTTTTTCAATTTTCACGTTAATCAACTCAATATCACTGATCTTTAACGTTTTTCGATTTTCACTTTGTGATTGTATGAGTTCCAATTATTGTAGTTTGTTTTTTTACTGTACTACCAGCTATACCTATAGTACGTATATAATACATAATATTGAAAAAACGATATTTTATACGATGCGTTTCACTCTTTCGTCGTTTAAAAGTTAAAAAATATAATATATAATAATAGAGGTATACTATAAGTGTTGTACTTAGGAAAAGATTAAATAAAAAATATGTTTATTTATAAATTAGCTGTGTATGTCTTGGACGATAAATTTTTGAAAAAAGCGGGTAAGTGGATGTCGCTCTTCTGTACAGTAGGTTACAAATGGGTCGATGATATAATATCATTGTATCAGAAAAGTGATTCTGAGAGGAGACTGTTTGCCAGTCTGGATATTTTATATTGGTTTTATTTATTATAGCGTGTAAGTTTAACTATACAATAGTATTATTTTTTATTCGTTTGTGATAAACAAAGCGTTAGATAATATTAAAGTCCCTTTTTTAGTGGTTTTTTTTGTAATTTTTCGGTGGTTTTTCCCCGTGGAATTCAATAATTATTGCGAGAAAATCAAAAAATGACCTCTCCAAAGTACCATCTCGATCCAATATTTGCTAAAAGATAAGATAGGTACTACACGTTGAAATCGAAACCCTCCTTCCGGTTAGACATTTTGTATACGGGATAAAATAAAAATAAAATAAACGCCATTGTAATAAAACGATGTTTTTATGATTCGGCAGAGTTGGCAGACTTGGAGGTGAACGCCGACGAACTGATGAGGTCTGCGTACCTGGAGGACAGGCAGATGTACTTCTTGCAGTGCGCCATGGAGGAGAACTGTCTGGCGTCGTCTGCGTACCAGCTCCGTCGAGACGAGACCGATTGGCACCTGATCACGCGACGGCTGCTGCGGTTCACCGCTAAAATCACGAACGTCGGCACCGCCTCTTTCCGGCCGGCCGTGCCCAAACATCTGTGGCAGTTTCATCAGTGTCACATGTACGTGCCAGACACGAGCCATGATGAATAAACATGGCCGACGAAATAACAATAATAATAATATATTAAAACATGCAAATATACAATGCGCGACAGTCGAACCCGACGGTTTAAAATTAACTGCTGGGCGTGGCTAAAGCGATGGAGATTTCGGGAATGTTCTTATCGCTTTTAAATACCCGGAATTCAGTTATCATGTGTCGAGTGAACTGCAGCGTAACCCAATTGATTTCGAGACGAACGGAAATCGAAATTCAAACGAATTTTGTCACTTAAGAGATAATATCGATTTCGTAATTTCATTATTTTGGCGGTGTATTCGATTCGGACTGCAGAACGCATAAATCGATACTTAAATCTGCAGTTGTTTTTGTTCCGGACATTTCGTGTACCTACTCATTTTTTTTGATAGTAATCCAAAAATGTAATTTATTTTTTCTGTACGATTTATTTACTTACTTGTTTCGTGACCGTCGAGGTTTTGATTTAAAATCAGTGACCGGTGCTCGTTTTAGTATATTTTCTAAGGCGAGATGAAAATGTTCGTTAAAATAAAAAAAAAAAAATGTGTGTGATTAATGACGTTCCGAAACTAGGCCATCGCCCGGTGGTGGTCGAGCGCGAGTCCGACCGGTGAAATATTACGTTCAATCCGTTACGACCCAGACCAATAGGCAGTTGTATATTATGGTTGGCTGGAGAAATGTCATTCGATACGACAATTTTTTTAACGATGTCTGAATTTCAAATTTTAAAATGGCCATTGATGATTTTCGCGAGTTTTAATCAACGTTTTGAATTATTTTGTTGATTATTTAGTGTCAGTCTAGTGGAAATATTACGCTAAATCCGTTACGACCCAGACAAATAAGCAGTTGTTTAATATAGTTGGTTGGAGAAATGTCATTCAATACGACAATTTTTTTAACGATGTCTGAATTTCAAATTTTAAAATGGCCATTGATGATTTTTGTGTGTTGTATTAAACGTTTTTAATAATTCGTTAATTACTCAGTGTCAGGTATGACGAAATATTTTTTTCTATATTTTTCATATAAAGACACAAAGTGGTGTTTAAATCCCAGTCGATGACGAAATCGAAATTCTCACTAGCGCAATCAAATTCTAGACGGACTGTGTATAAGCTGCAGTTGTGCAAATGCAATATCGCTGCAGCACAGCAGCTTTCATCTCAAGAGGCGTATAAGTGTACATTATAACACTGACTTACGAATGTTTGTCGAGCTTTCGATTGATTCAAACGAAATTTTTTCCTGAACGGCAATAACATTTAAGACCGAAAAGGAAAAAAAGGTCGCGGCGATATTATTATTATACTTTTTCGCGCCGACTTATCGATATACTATATACGCGTGACCTAGTTTTCAGTTGCCATCATAGCCTATAATTATTAAAAGAGAGTATCGAGATTATTTTTGAAATAGCGGATACCGTTGGGATATTAAAGGAGGGTGTTGAGAACATTTTCGACTGTGAATCGATCACATTTTTCTGCCACATCGGTTGAAACTCGGTAGGTACATTATTAGTTTATGTTAATGTTTTTCACTAAATATTTCCATAAATTAAGAATGTATAATATAAACGAGTTGTAATCATGGTTTAATTTCTTTTTATATTCTTACCTTTTTTAATTTTTGTCTTTGAGATTGTTTCATTTGATTTTAAATTTCGGTTGATCAAAGATTGCGATACGAAATAATTTACATTGCAAACGTTTAGTTTCTCTCTCTCACACTCTATCTTTCTTTCTTGATGTTTCTTTTGTTTTCTCTGGTATCATTAAATATTTACTCATTTATTTTTTTTTTCATTTTGAAATAATTATTCTCTTAGGAAAATTATTTTAATATAAACACAAAAACATTATTATTATGTTTCGAAAATTCGATATGATGCATACATTTGATTGAAGTACATTTGACATATACATTTGCTGTTCAATTATTACTATAGAAAAATATAATGTACACGAATTTAAATAATTTATTTGGAGTACATACTTTAAATTTGTTTGATACTTCTTTATAAAAAACGTAGTAATAAAATTACATTTCATCAATAAATTGAAGATGTGTAAAATTTCGAAAAATATGAAACAAGATCAATGTACGATGTTAAGGGTTGCATACGAAGAAGATAAAAATAATGATATATATAAAAAAAAAAAAACTAAACTTATTGCAGAAGTTGAAATGTCAATTAAATATAAATTGAACTAATGAATGTAATAGAGAGAATCTAAAATGATGGAAGTCAAAACGTGTCTTAATTGCATTATATTATTATTTTCTGAAAAGTATTAGTCTGAGCAGAGAATAATAATTGGGTTGTTTAACAAAACTTCTAAATAGAATTAATAGATGTCTGTAATTGAAAAAAACCAGCAAATTTCGTAAAATGTGTAATTCCATTTCCACCCCATATTATTCCACATTATTATATTATATTGAAATGAAAAAAGTTTTAATTGAAAAACATTTTAATATTACCATTATGGTTGTTTTAATCGTATAACATAAAAATTAAAAGTTGTAGTTTTTACAACTGTGCAATAAAATGATAAATTAAAAAAATAAATATGTTCCATTAACAGTTATTGTTTGCGAGAAAATTAAAGTTTAATATGTTTTAGAATATGATGGTGGCAAACAAATGCGAATTCACAGCGTTTTAGCCGCAGCTGAGTAGGTCACAGTTGTATAATAATTAATTACTCATTTACGATTATAATATAATCGCTTTAAGTGCATCGGGAGCACTCTGTGCGAGTATGAAATTTTATTTGAAAAAAAAAAAATTCATAAGCACATTATAACCGAGGACATGCGCTAGTAACGGACAATTTCTATCAAATTTCTAACCACGTGACGGTTTTGACACGTCGTGTCGATGCGGTAACTTCAACGTTATTGATTTTCGGCGGCGGTTTTGGCAAAACGAGCCGCGTCGAGATCAAAGACGGGTGTCGTCGTCGACTCTATGCTTCTCCGAAGTAATAGGTATATATGCTCATAACAGCTATATTACACGTTTCGATGCGTTCGTCCCGAGATCAAAACATTATCCGAGACCCGACCGAAGAGCTCCATCTGTTTTCTCCGTCTGTTTTCGTATTCGAAGTGTGTGCCATCGAGACCTAAAACGGAGGAAAGTAATATTGTGACACGGAAAGTTTTATAATATTATTGACGATCAGAATTTCGGACGAGAGACTGTGCGGTTCGCAGCAGGAAAACGAAAAAATAATATCGTCATCATAATTATAATAATAATAATATACAGAGAGCTCCTATTGCGCGTTATCATGTCTTACGGAAATACCGATAGTAATAATAATAATAATAATGATAAAAAAAAACCAAACGGATTTCTGTCACGTCCGCGTAATAACAATACCGCATAATACCCACCTTATAATATAAATCATACTCGATTGCCGTCCCCTTCCAGTCCCAGTGTATTGTAATACAATATAAATACGATGTAAAAGAAAGGACTGACTAATTAACTAACCGCGTAAAAAGTTTTGTTGGCTATAAATATTTAAAATGTTTTTTTTTTCAATGCGATTACTATAATTTGATAATCGTAATAAATATAAGAATATTAACAAAAATAAACCTTAAACATAGATCTGCACAGT
>WHPZ01580688.1:0-12494 GCA_016617965.1 Macrosiphum rosae
TATTATAGGTCAAATTTTGGTTTAGTACCATAGATTTGTATATAATATGTCTTATACCTAGACTGATATACCGTCTCCGCTCAGAATCGTTTTTCTTATACAATGATATTATATTGTTGAATTCAAATGTAATATCATCCATTATACAGTGACCCACTTGTAACCTACTGTACAGCAGAGCGACACCCAATTGCCCACCTTTTTTTACTTTATTATGTTTCAAATAAGTAATAAAACAATATAAAAGCAATATTATCTTAAAACAGGTACTAAATAGTTCAACAGTTTAATATTTTAAAATGCTTTTTACGTCATGAACATTTTATTTATTTGTTCTCAAAGTTTCAACTGTTTCAAGTATTTAATGAAAAAGTCCTTCTCTAACTATGCTTAGGGTTGTATATGACGTTTTTATTTTAACTTACATATTTTTCCCATTGTAGATACTATACACTTAAGGCATTAATATTTCACCTAACCTCTAGAAAAGATTAAAACCTATTATTCGGTGTAGGGTACAATATACATTCCAATTTCAAAAGTGTATTCAAATAATGAACTACTTCTCTTATTGTATAGTAAGTTATTGTGTATGCCTAGGAGGTAGGTACCACTATACAATTTATTACTCAGAATATTCATTACGGTCGATGTGGTTGGTATAGAGACGCGCATTTATGTTTATAAAAGAAATTGTTGTTTTTCGTATAGGTAGGTGCGGCATAAATCCATAATAAAACATTGTTTTCGACGCGTAAAATTGTGAACGCCCGCACACTAAAACGCAATTTTGTTAGTGTTTTGATTGGTTATCCCATGTACCGGGTAAACAACGCGGATAGTGGAGTTTGATGTTTCCCTGCAAGTTGAGGTATACGTCACGTACAATATAAAATTATTATTATATACGTACAGATCACGAAACTATACACGTACATTGTGCAATATAGGTACATAATATATCTATACCAACAAGATAATGCTCATATATGCTGCAGTATGGTTGGCGGCATACAGGTGTTCCTACCACGTTAGATTGATTTTATATCCCCTATTCCAATATTACGAAGCGTATACCGTATAGAGATTTAAATATAGTTGTTATTAATTTTGAGCAGACAGAATTTCAAAAATGTCGGAACTACGTCGTACTGGTTAATGCTACTTACACAATATAATATAGGGTTCGCAGTTTATACTAGATACGTGTATAATGTATTTGCAGGTAGGCACCGACTTATACTATGCATTATATATATTATAATAATGCTATATTATATACTTATACCTATACGCTGGCAAAATAGCTGGTACTTGCAGCGGTGTAACAAGGACTTAGAGTGCTTAAAGCAAAATAAGCCCGGGGGGTTGTAATTCTAACAACGTCCATACTCAATAAACAATATTATTACATTTTCATGTTTAAAATATTATAATTAATCGCTATGATATGTGCCTGCCTACCTGAACGATTTTCGAAATTCAAAAAATATCTACAAAATACAATACAATACAACTAAACTTTAGTTGTTTAAGGCAGGGCTTGCATTTGAAAAACAAATTCCGTTTTATGTTATTTACAATTAAAACGTTACACAATTTTTGCGTTTATCGTTATTTAAAATAGCGTTAATACCTATTAAATTTAAAAATAATAACTAATGCGGGTAGGGACTAGGGAATGATAGGGATACGGAATATAATAAAATCAATTCTTAGATTGTTTGCATGAAATAATTATTAATGTTTCTACGAAACAAATGAACCTTTAAAATAAATAGATTTTAAAATATTTCTTTTTGCGTTATTTTTCGTTCAATGATATTCTATAAATTACGTTTTCCGCTATGTTTTGTTTAATGGTATAATATAATAAATTTTGTTAATCGTTATGTTTTGTTTTGCGGTATTTAATTGTTTTTGATTATCTCTGCTTTCCGTTATTATAACGTTTACAAATTTCAATAGTTTTTTTTATCAAATATAATTGCAAACCCTGATTTAAGGGGTTAATATTATTTTTATGTGAATGAAAAAAACAATGATTCTTTGTTATGCAAAATTATGTGTAGTTACTAAATTTCCAGTCAGTTTTGTTATATTATTATTAATTAGGGGAACACGGGGTAACACCGATACGGAGGCAAAACCGATATTGCTTATTTCGCATTATTGTATGGATGAAAATTATCAGTTTTAAATTTATTTCATTCTTTATCATGAAACCACTGTTATCACTGTTTACATCAACTGAAATGTTTTTATTTGAATTGTTGTTCGATTACTAACATTTTAAAGTTAATTATTTTTATTAATATTACATATTTTGAATTTAAGATTTAAAAATGATAGAACTATACAATTTTATCATACTCGTATATTATGAATCTACAATTTCTAAAGACTGTTTTCGATCACCAACTTTTTTTCTATAAATTTCAATTTTTATCTAATAATATTGTGTAAGTTATCAACAATTTCGTAAAAATTATACTTCGGGGCAAACGCGAGTGCTTATTAGTTTTTAGGGTTCGAAACCTTAAAACGAAGCCTATTATTAAGGCTCCGCTCTCCGTCCGTCCGTACGTCAGTCTGTCACCAGGCTGTATCTCATGAACCATGAAAGTTAGAAAGTTGAAATTTTCACAGATTATGTATTTCCGTGGATGCTATAACAACAAATACTAAAACTTAAAATGTATGAAGCATTTACTACTATAGTTACAATACTTAAATACAATGATTATTTGTATTTGATTTAGTAAGTTCCTTTGAAAAAAAATGTAATATTATATTTTTTCTCCGTCATTATTCTAGTAACTGATATACCATGCATCGGTATTGCCCCATATTACAAATCGATTTTGTCCCAGTATCGAGGAAAACCGGTAAAATGTTAAAAATAGTTAATGGCTTGTTAAAAAATGAATATGAATGATATTCACTGTTACTTAATACAACTGTGCAAATATAACAAGTTTATTTTGAGATAATGAATTATTATGAAAATATTCATTTGTTCAGTCGGTCTAGCCCCGTGTTCTAATATACATATACATTTTTACTAGACATTTTATTACACAATTTATTTTTGTCTCATCGTGGACCATGCCTGAGGTAAGTTGGGACATAGGTTAGGTTTCAATTAATACAATTAATTTCATGTCATATATTAGGTGATTAAATATTATTCAAACATACAATCTTTGTATTACTGTATACATACAATGAACACATACAATTTATGTACATTAAAATGTATCGGGACAGTTATAGGTATAGTATTAAGTTTCATATCTAATGTCTAAATGATAATAACTATATTTCCGTAAAAAACATTTACTTTAATAAATTATATTCATACAACAGGATAAACATAAAGCTGAATTTGAAATTTTTAAAAAAGTTTATAGTAACATGGGACATGGTTCATCTTGTCCCATTATATTTTTACCGTTTCGCCTGAAATAGTAATATTTTAAGATTTAACGTGGCTTTCATTCTTAAAATAAGGATAAACTCTAACAAAGTTACATTAATCGAAACCTCACAAAACTAGCCATTAAAAGTTATATAAGAGCAATTAAGAATAAACAATTATTTAATTATTTCTTCATTATTTCCGTTAAATTCAAACCACTATTGCACCGTATCACAAAAATTATTTGTTGATATAAAATAATATTATTATAGTGTGACCAACATGGCAACATATGTACTATAGTTTTTGGTAAAACATTTTTTTCCAAAAACTCAATAGCTTTCGAGATACAATATGATGTCCTGAAGGCCCATCTTACCTCTAGTCCTCGTCTTACCCAGATTTCCTCTATTTGAAAATATATTCATGTCATATAAATAAAATATAATAACACTGTTGATTTATCGAAATCAGCCCACGCTGTAAAATATTTGAATATTATTATTATTATCATTGTCGTTAAAGTACGGTATAGAATGCCCCGTAGCTTTATACCTACCACAGGCTACTACATATTTAATCAAAACATAACTAATATAAATATTAAATAGTATTCTGCATTATCTCATATAATAAAAAGATGAAAATATTATTGAAACAAATCATCTTGAACTTGGTATAAGTTAATTTAAAGTTCTTAACGGGGAACTATGTCTTAATAGTAAGAAAAAAATAACACTAATAATTTTAAGTTAAAATAAAGAACATTTTTAACTTATCTAAGTTGAAAAAAGTTTTAATCGTTCTGACTAATTAGTTAAGTTAAAAACATAAAAACAAATTAATTATTCGTGACATTTAAGGCCATTATTTGTATTAGTACTCATCCATAAATTGTTCGTCATGTGGGAAAAAAATCACTGAATATAATTGTAATATAATATTATGGTTGAGAAGCCAAATTGTCACCTTCCAAAGAAGAGAAAAATCTATGTATGATTTATTATTTAAAATGTTCAGAGCAGTTTGTCATTTTTGGAAAATTGTTTTCGAGGGTAGAATGTTTAAAACGTTATGTACATTCCCAAAATAGTTAAATAACAATTTTAAATACTTTGAATAACATGATCTAACTTATGAAAATTAAATTTGTTTATGCATTCAAAAATATGTATACAATACATAATATAAGAAAATCAACCCACACGAAGAAGTTACCGCTACCAATATTTTTGTCAGGCGTTTAAGCGTGTGTGTTGTTTCCAGGTGGTGTTGCTCAAGGACCAACCAATGAAAACAATTTTATTTTATTTATACATTTTTCTATTAACAAAAAAAATATAGTCTTCCATGAATCGACTAAATTCTAAATTTATAAGTTTAAAAGTAAAAAATAAGTGATGAAAAAGTGTCTATTATACTCTATGGATCTTACCAAATCCTTTGACCAGGGATTGAAACCGGTTTAAAAACAGATTTCAGAAACCTGTATAAACCGTTTAAAAACTGAAACTAAAAACAAAATCAAAAACAAAATTTGAAAAAATTGGAAACCGGTATTAAATCCAAAACCAAAACCGAAAAAAATTGGAAACTATTATAAAAAATGAAAATGAAAACCAGCATTGAAAAATTGAAACTAAAATCGAAAAAAATAAAAACCCGGTATAGAAAATTGAAACCGAAACCGAAATATTTTCAATCGGTTTCAAGCCCTGCCTTTTGACGAAAGTTTTATGAAAATCGGTTGAAAACTGTAGGTTTGCATAAAAGTGATCTGTTTGGGCCTTTGATTTTATATAATTATTTTTTTACTTTTCTTTTATTAATTATTCTATAATTAATTATAGCTGCAGTACCCTGACTTAAACCTGATTACAATAATTAATAATTAATCTATCTTTCTAAATCGTTTTTCAGTTTTGTTTCAGTACCTAATTGAAATGGGTATATAATACAAATACAATTACAATGGCTAATTATATATTTTACCATTTCTTTATGTATTCTGGTCATATTTTTGATGTGAACAAAAACATCTGGAGACAGATTTCATCGAATGAAATGCTTAAATCCGGTGTAAATCCAATATTGTTAAGATTGTATTTATGTGTTTTCTTAAAAAAATATGTCCAGAATTAAGAAAAAAATAAATTATACATTCATTGCAATTGTATTCATAAATATTATTTTTAAATAAACATTTTTATATGACATTTTTATACTAATAATTATAGTAGTAATATATAACCTGTAACTATAAAGGCAACCATTTAAATAAACAAAAACATGTTCGTTCTTCGTGGGCCAACAAATCTCTGTGTCCCTGTATGAGCCACTCTTTAAATTATGAAACTAAAAAATTGGCTTCGGGGAGCACATTTTCAGGTACCTATGGGGTTAGTTATATTATAACGAATTTCAAAATCACGAGTGTAATTGACTTGGCTTTGGATAACTTGCACATACAAAAACATTGTCTTTTATAGATAATTGTGTGCCTGGTGATTCGAAGAAATTATTTTTTATGCGATACAATACACCCCCTCGTTCCCGCCAACAAGATAAATGACTAGGTATAGCCGCCCCTTAATTTTGAGTACTTATATATATACATATGACGCAATGGTGTAAAACTGTAAAATACTAATAAATATTTAATATATTAATATATTTTTATTATAATAATTATATTGTTTGCCAGCATGCCAGCCATACAATACCTCTGTGCCCCCTCTATTATATTATATACCTACCTACCTATATATATATATTGCAACAACGCAAATGGAAATTAATATAATAATATGTATAGGTCTGGGCCAGAGACGCGATAAAAACGCAGCCATCGGGACGTAATAAAAAAAGGAGAAAAAAAAATGTTCGCCCGTGTATTATGTTATACTATAAACGTATTATGCGTTATATAATATATTATTATATACATGTGCTAGAAGAACATTTCGTCATCGCGACTTTATGGTCGGGGCGCTTCGCAACAATGTATATATGTGTGTGTGTACCTCACGTACATAGGAGCACATAAATATATAATATCATATTATATTATATTATATCCGGCCGGAACGGGCTGCCGACCGAGTATTATAATATTATATGTGTTTATGCCTCGTTAACGACCGTTTCGTGTGACTGTATATAGTGTGATTTTTTTTTTTATATATTTTGTCCACGCGAGACATAATATACATTCTCACGTTTTATTGCTGCCGATTGTTGTGTGTGTGTGTGCGTATTTTATTTTAAACATCTTTCAATACAAAATATCCCATTACAATTGCATACCTACGTCACATTATTTACTATTATTATAATATAGCGTTTGTTATTAGCATTTATAGTATACACACTTACGGCAAATTTAAAAATATAATTCCGAATTGGCAGAAAAATTCGCTGAAGACGGTCCTCTGCAAGGGACAGGCTCGAAACAGTGTCTTATGCCGGAAACCATCTTAAACGAGTTTTACTGTATTTGACAAACTATATTAATGGGTATTGAGAATACTTACCACATGTGGGAAAAACTGAAAATGATGGTCTGGAACCAAACTTTTTAATCGTTACAAACCGAACACATAACTTCGTGTGTTGTTCAACTCTAACCGATCCCGTAACAAATATTTAGCTTAATCTCGAACTGACCTTTTTAATTAAATATCAATTCAAACTTTTTAGTTCTATATTAAACCAAAATAATCAATTTAATACTATTCCAAGTTTTGATTTAATTTTTTTAAGTTGTAACTGAAATCTATTTAGTATTCTAATCGGTTTATTTAAAATAATAAACATGTATAGAACACTGCAGGAGTATTTTTTTCTTACATATAGACGCTTAGATTATCTTAAATAGACAATATAGTCAAAATAAACATTTTTTGTTCGATACGTTTGACGTGTATGAATTTATTTGGTATTCGAATTTCAAACTTTTTATTAAATTTCAGATTGGTTCGGTTTTTCTAAGCTAGGATTGACTTTCAAACTTTAAACACTATGACCCGCCTCTAATATTTACCCTATTTTATAGGATAAAAGTTGATTAGGTTTGACTGAATAATTATTATGCAAATTTTATCATGACACTTTTATTAGGCGGTACCGACTTTATACAAGCCGTCTTCATTACTTTTGATATTATAACACCAAATTAAATGAAAAATAACTAATCATATTAATATATTATGAGGACTCATGACCATAAAAAAAAACACTAGATATGTAACCCTAAAATTTGAACTTTTGAAATTTTTTTTCAGAGGTTTAAATAAATACCAATAAAATAAATAGAATTTAAGAAAATACAATTGCCTAATTTATTTAAATAATTAAATATATTTCAAGCTATTACCAAATAAATAAAAACAATTGTATCCAACTAAAACAAACTTTTATTTTTATTGACTAGGAACTTGTCAATTACATAATTATTTGATGAACTTAATTGATAATTAGTACGTTTTTTGTTAGTTAATTTATCATTACTTTTTGTATACGTGGTTTACTGGTCACTGGTGCTAGGTGATCCCATAACGGGTGTACTGGTGTGTTTAAATTTTTAAATAAAGGAAAGTCACTGTGATAATAAACTTTATTATAAAATCTGCAAAATCCTCAAAAATAAAGAAAAATATGTCTCAAAAACACCTAAATATTCAAAAATATGCAACATAAATTTACAGATTGCATTTGTCATATCATGAAACAAATTTGTATCTCGTTGGTTTTTTATACGATTGCTCTAAATCCCTGTAAACAAATATGCAAATTTATTGTAGAAGTCGTCTGCCGTAATTACGTATAGTAATATAATTTATTATCTTACGTCATAAATCAAAATAATTCGAGATTCGCCTTTTTTTCTTTAGGTATCTGGTATATAGTAGTTAACGTATAGTTAAATTTGTACCCGCAGAAACGATTGCCAGAGATTTAAAAATAATATCGGTTTTCTTCGCTTAGTTTTCATCAATAATTAACTCCAACGATGGAGTTGCTTGTTGTAAATCATATTCCTACTTGAATGTATTGAGTTTAATATTCTAATGAATGGCATTAGAAGTGGGTCCAAGTTGTGCTTTTTGTCCGAATAACGCGTGAAATGGTGATAATGCTCTAGAGCAGAAATCAATTTACGATTTGTAAAGAAAGACTTGTACAGATCGAAGACGTACCCGGGTAATTTGATTTCCTGATTACGATATGCAGCCAGCTGGTCCTATTCTAATTTAGGAGGATATAGGAATATTATGAAAGCAGCTTTGCAAAACGAACAATCAATATTATTAATTATTTGTTTAAATTTGCGATTCAAAGTGCTTGTAACATATATGGTATATACATATCTTAGATCATATACCTAATGTGGATTGAGCCATGCCCATCTCGCCAGTGTATTCAAGTTGACGCACATAGAGACTATATAAGCTACAAATCTCTGGATTAGATGCATGATGTACGCATGCGTGAGGTGAACCATCGCATATTTAGTCTTTGATTACTGATTAATTTGTATTTATAAAGATACATTAATTCAAATAGATAAAAATGCAACATTTCTCTGCCTGCGCAGTTTATTCAACGAATTCAGAGACTTATAATTTATATTATGTAATTTGAACTATCGGGACATGTGTCTATTCTATATTAGTATACATATGATCTAAGCTCTACCCTATACAGCAGTGATTTCCAACCCGCGGGCCATATGCGGCGTTCGAAATCTCATTTTGTTATATTTTAATTTTAAAGCGAGTTATGAGTATTTTAAGATGTACAAACAATTTAGTTTTAAAATACTCATAACTCACTTTAAAATTAAAATATTAAAAAAAAGCGGTTAAGATGCCCTAAATAATAATCTTACCTTTAAATTTTATAAGGGGTCAATTCATTCTAGTTTTTAAACTGTGGGAGTTAAACGTGATCTGCTGAGCGTAAAATTTGGTATGTTACGCATTTGTAAGACAACGAGAACAAATGTCCGTGTTGGGTCTTTTTAATTTAAAAATGTACTTTACATTGCTAATAGAAGATAAAAAAAAAACTTGTTACAATAATTCCCAATATAGGATATTATATAATATCGATAAAATGTGTCACAAAATCGATATCGAATCGAATTATCGATATTGTTGCCCATTCACTAAATTAGTATTATATATTATATTTAAAAACAGTAATTTTCAGGGAGGGTGTGCATACCTATAGGTACATTTTTTATTTGTTTCACATCTACCAGGTGTCCTAGGACATCAGATTTTTGAAATTATAAATCATTCAATAAACAAACTCATACGGCAGTGGCCCAATTTGAGAACTTAAGGTGCTCCAAAAGTACAGAATATAAATTGAATATCAATTAAATGAAATGTTACTTCTACCGCTAAATATTGCGTTTTAATAATATGTGTTAATTTTATAATACAGGTATGTTAAACATTAAAAAAATGTGAACTAATCTTTTATTTGTATTTTAATACAACTGAATGGACTTGGTTAAAATGTGACATTTTTGAAATATTTTGTTTCTTTTTGAGATATAACCTCGAGAAAATGTTCCAATATTGTAAATTTTTTTAAATTTATTTTTCGATAAACACATTTGCCCTTAGTAAAAAAGCTTGAAAATATGATGCAAAGTTCCTCATAAGTTTCTTCAATGGAAGTTTAAATATTTTAAGGACACATATAATTAAGATTATTTTTTATATGCATTTAAAGTTAAAATTTTGACAAAATTCATCAATTACTTCGAAAACTCTTAAATTATTTATAAGAAATTGTAATAGAAGATTCCCCACAAATATTGTTCTACTTTAAATAATAAAAAAAAAATTACCGGACATTTAAGGTATTTATAGCCACAAAACATTTCCGATTTTCTTATTTTTTTTTAAAGTGAACTATTAAATTAGATTATTCAACAATAATTATGATAATATGACACAACTCAGAATCTTTTTTGGTATGCAATTGTTCAACATTGAATTCAAATATAACACATCTATGTCAATCACGTACTCGACAACAGCTGTCAACTGTACAGCAAAGTAGGTACCTATTGTCCATTTTTTTTTTAATACTTATGAGTAGGCATGTTAAAATTAGGCAACCACAAAAGTTGTTTTTGTTAAGTTTGTATTGCTGTATATTATTATTTTGTGATTAAAGTTTTAATTTATTCTAGTTACTATTCAAGTTTTCAACAAGTATTAGGTATGTTAGTTATCATAACAATTTAGTACATTATAATGGAACATAAGTACACTGAAACCTTGCTATAACTCGAATCAGTTGGACCTTGGGAGTTGGGGACAAACAAAAATTTGAGTTATGAAAAAATTGAATGTACCTACTACCTACACATTGAAATGCAGGGACCAAGATTCGACTTTTAAACTTTGGAATTACAGAGGTTCCACTGAATAGTACTAGTAGGTACTTATTACTTACATACTAGTAATAGTACTAGTACTAGTACCTAAGTAGTAAACGAGCCAAATAAATTTAAAATTATTTTAGTAGTTTTTTGTGTTTCGTGAGTTTATTAATATGAATAATATATGGTTATCCAAAAAAAAAAAAAAAAACCATAATATTAAAAAGTATAAATAGGTATAGGTAATTAAAAATTCCTTCGGGCGCTTTTGGCCGGGGACAGAGTAAATTTTTTGTTATGGCTCGCTGTCACGCACATCTAAATAACTATAACGCTTATAACTTATAAGGAACTATTACGTGCATCAATATTCCATGTATTATTTATGCGTCAACATTTTCAGACGGAAATTAAAAAAAAACAGATTCCATTAATTTTAAAAAAGGAAAGGAAAACCTAAATAAAAAACCGTTCTTTTAAAAATATTAAAAGCACAGTGAGTGCTCCAAGACGTGATCACTTCTAATTGATAAAAATAAAAACCTTTCTTCCTTCGCTTCGGATTCACAAAAGTTGGTCGAGCAAATAATAAATGCGTCGAGTTACATTAGGAAAAAAAATACGCTACACCTTGTACTAGGTATGTACACATTATTTTTTTTACAGTTAAAGTGCTTCACGCCGTGTAATAGTTTCGTGTATGTATAATATTATGATGTTATGTATATTGTTTGTATATATACCATGTATAAAATATTTTATCACGTACATATACATAGAGAGGTATAGGTATATACCTAACTGTGACCATAAAATGTCAACAGCGTCGAAACGATTTGAACGTTAAAATACGACGGGCTCGTATATAAGTATATATATATATATAAATGGGCGCGTATTATTATTATTATTATGCATTCGTATACAGGGCGATTGTTTTATCTTGAACAAGACCCTGGCATCAACAGTTTATTAGAAAATACAAGGAACTACATTGTTTGAATCAAAAGAATATCATATAATACCTATATCTAATAAAATATCGCAACCATGATGGAAAAATATAAAAGAATAATATTATCAACATTTAAAATCGTCGTTCCTCGCAGCATATATTGTCCGATTCGGGATAAAGTGATCACTCTGTATATTATTATGTGTAGGATCGTCGTCCCAAACCCTCCTCGCTTTTTCTGCAGGTCGAGGCAGACTGATTAGCAGCAGCAGCAGAAGCAGTATAACGACGTCGAGATGCCGCCGAGACATAATAATAATAATAACAATATTACGACCGGCGACGGCGGTAGTGGATATTAAAAAGATATATTATTTTGATGTCGTAAACGCCGAGACGTTTTGTCATTGGACGTGAAAATAATAATATATAAAGGGGGGGGGGAACAAAGACGACGACAATAGGTATACAGTTGTGCGAGGCAGCGTATATTGCTGCGGTGTGGCGTTCGGCGGGTCGCGGGCTTAATCGATATTCCGCCAGAACGGTGTTACGAATATAATATTATAATACACACCGACCGGAATATGATGGGTGTTTAATTTTTGAGGGTGCATCGTATCGATCGCCGAAAACATCGATGATGCCACCGTGGATGAGGTATATGGTAGGTACCTGACATTGTGACTGTCGTGGACAGAGTTGCAGTGCTC
>WHPZ01580691.1:0-13742 GCA_016617965.1 Macrosiphum rosae
TATGTAGTATGTACTATGTACCTATCTTTACCTATGTTTTTTTTATTATTTATATTATTTATTATTAGAGCTGATTTTGAAGAAACCAGCCAACAGAAAAAAAAAGTTAACCAACTCATTCTATTTAAACTCAAATGATAATAATATCACCAGTGATCCAAAGCAAAGTTCTACTGATTGTAATTAGAAATTTTTACTTATGTTATTTATTTATTTATTAACGAGTAGTGCTCTAAAATAGGACGGACAAAATAGGGGGATACATTTTGGATTATATATATTTATATTAATTATTAACTGCTTTGTTCATTTTTAGAAATGCTGAGATCTCTTAAACGTTCTGTTACCATCAATAAGTTAGAATTAAAAGATATGACAACAAAAATGGATAGGATTGAGGAAAGATAAGCAAATATGATGTTCTACACCGCCAGTAATGATTTTCTATGTAATAGTAGTTTTTATGTTTTACATACTAATAGTATTGATGAAACTCGGAATTTCCTTCTTACTTCTTTCAAAGAATTGGATGGCTTTGAACAAAATTTGTTGGATGATGGTTATAAAATTAAATTGGTAAAAATAAAGATATTATTAATCACTAGGTACATACTGTAGTTCTCCTACCAGACATTCAAAAAATATTTTTATCATGTACCACTCATATTTCATGTGTGTAATGATAAATATAAAAAACTATTTAAAATTATATAATAGATACATTTTCAAGTGCATTTGCAGCACACTTATTTTCATACATTTTAGATTAATGAACAGTGGGTAAATTACACATAATATTTCGGAATGTCTGATTTAAATTTTTTTTTCATGTTTGAACTGAAAAAATATCTAGGATGAATAGGTAGTTGATTTTTAGTTTTAAGGGACCTTAAAATTGAATTTTTTTTCAAAAATCTCATGAAATTTTTGGTGTATCTAATTTTAAATTAAAATAGTGATTCATAAAGAGCATGGTGTGGATTCTAGTTACCCAAACATAAAAATATTTAACTTTTTTCGATGTATTGAAATGTGTGTTCGAGTGCTAGAGTTCACTTTGATGATGGTTGTCTGACATGGCTTTAAAGTGACTCTTGGAAACACACACTAATGGTTATTTACTACTCACACATAGAGATAGCTCAAATGTGCATGTCATATGAATTACCTTAATATTACTCCTTAAAACATGTTATGCTTGGAGCGCCCTTAACAATAATAATTTATTTAGGTACATTTTAATAGTAGGTGTACATTTTGGTAGGTACCTATTTAAATAAGACAAAAAATAATATAAGATTTGTTCCAAACATTAGTCGAAATATTAATTTTTAGTTTTCAGGGTAACCAAAGTTTGAGAATTGCTGGTATGTACTAAATTAATAACTGTTATAATACCTATTTATTCAGTAAATGTATATATTTTTTTTGTACATCCCTTTTAAATTTTACCTTTTTATTATGGTATATATCTATTGTCTAGTTACTTTTTTTGTAGAACGACAATTGTAAATTATAGTTAAGAAATGTAAAATAAAAAACATTTTTATATCGAACGAGAAAGTAACATAAATACTTTTCTATTTTAAAGGTATATTTAAGGAAAACATAGAGAAATCTGGTGATGAATCACGTGAAAAACCTAACCTAACCTAACCTATTTCCAAACTCAAAAAGTTATCATAAATGATCTGCATGATATAACTCAAATTGTATATTAAAACATCTTATTATTGTTTTTAAAAAGAAACTATGTAGTGCAAAATTAACTCAATAATGTGAGACCTGACCGTGGTAAATTTTTTGCAAACTGCTGCTTTAGAGCTTAATAACAGTTTAACATAACTTCTATAACATGGATGAGTCGATATAGTAAGCTGTCATCATTAAGTGTAAAAATTGCACAATCATTCAAGCACCCAACTTTTGTTCCAATAATATCATTAATGACAATATTAGTGGCAGAAAACAATGTTGAATTAATTCAAAGATTGATGATAAGTGGCAGTCTTTCAATAAACATGATGAACGTGCCTGACTCCATTACTGATTTTAGTATGTCAATGGATCACCTGATATTTTTGGGTAACAAATGAATTACTGTAATTATAAAAACAAAGTATCAAAACAAGTTAATTACCAAAACTATAAATGGTACTATACTGACAAAAGAGTGTATAAAGGGCGGAAGATCTCAAACAAAAATTGTGTAGTACTCAGAAGTAATGTTTTATTATTTCTTATTACTCTTTAAATTAAAATAATAAAAATTTATTACATTTCATAATAAAAATAAGCACGTGCATCTTCTGGGTCAGAACTTTCAATGGCATCATAACTTGGATCATCACTTGAATCAGATAATGAACTTTCACTAGCATCATAACTTGGATCATTAACTAAATCAAATAATGGAGTAAATGAACGAGAACTACCACCAACACTCTCGGAGCTGCTATTGCTACTTCTACTACTTGAAGTATTATCATTCATCTCTGTTGCTGCCATTCCTTCAGCTCCCATTTCTTCCATATACAAAAGAAACCCTAAATAAACATACAAAAGCAACTTTTATTTTTAACAACTGTACACTTAAACAATTGTTATTCATTATATAAGACAAAATAATAAATTAATGTAATACGTACTAGACCTGTTTTCGTCTTCTGACCCTGAACTTTCAGAATCAACTTTTTCATCATGTTGTTCTTCAACCTAAAATAACAAATATGATTTATTCTAGTTTATCAAAATAATCACAAAAAAAAACTTACAGCTTCATCTTCGTTTCTAAATCTACCAACATCATATATTTGAACAAATGAATCATCAATTCTTCCAGCCATGCCTTGATTTTCAACAATAGCTATTTGAGTGTCATACTTATTGCAAGCGATATCATATACRAATTTTTTAACATCAACAGTCGCTAAAAGAATTTGAAAAAAACAAAAATTTTTAGATTCTGAGTGGAGAGAAGAAGCTAATGGTTTTAGAATTTTGTTTATTTTTTAATTATACAAAATTTCGATCGGAAGGAGTGCTTCAATTTCATTATATCTACCTATATTTGTGTAGTCATTAGGGTCTAAAGTTATAAATGAATTTTGGTATGTAGAACCCATTGCAGGTTTCACATCCATGGCATGCAAATACATTCCTTCTCCTGATTTGGAGAATTTCACCTCACATTGATCAAGACTTGACACTGTATGCAACAACTTGAATGTGCGCATATCCCAGACTTCTTTATTTGATATAATCTATAAAGTTATGGGTAAACAAATAAATTTCTGATTACAATCTACCTAATTTTATAAAAAATATGTTTTACCTCAAGACCATTTGGATGGAAAATTCCATTCACATATGGATTTAATTTATCAAACTTATGGATTTCTTTTCCAGTGATGGTATCCCATAATACACCATCTGAAAATACTAATTTATTTGTAGGATCAAATGTTGCTCGATTTTTTATGTAGCGATTTGAAAGTTTTGGAACTAATGTTAATATTCTTTCTTTAGTTTCTAAATCATATATCTAGAGAAAAAATATTACGATTAAAAGTTAATTAAAATAGTTATAATGGGAAGCTAAAATGTAATAACTACTGTTGCTATTGAAGCTCTAGTTCCAAGTATTTTATTTTGATCATAATTGCTAAAAGTGCAGTATTCCTCAAGATCCAATGAATATCTGAAAAAAAAAATAATACTTTAGAACATAAGATATAAAAAAAAAATCTTAGTAAATTTACTCAAGTTCAATCTCGTCTTCAGATAAAGACCAAATAGACGTTAAAGGTGCAAACCCAAGAGAAGATGATATTAACAACCTTTCATCATTACTGCATTGTAAGTTATTAATATTCATTATGTGGGCTGAAAATGATAGTTCTTCTTCAGAAGTAAATAAATTGAATACTTTTATCACACCAGACTTTGTCCCAACGGCAACATGATTTTGGCTCTAAAATTAATAATTTTATAAATATAACAATAAATCCTACAAATATTATAAACGCGAAAGTTTATAAGTTTGTTACACTTGCACGTAAAAACTATTGAATGGATTTTAATGAAACTTTACAATAATATAGCTTATACATCAGAATAACACATAGGCTAATCACCCCTCTAGATCCAACCAGGGTATGTGCTCAAACGGGGATTTATTTACGGTGGAAATTTTTGTTTATAAATAATCGCCATGGGTTTTAAAGCTATTATAATAATAATTATTGGTTGCCTTGAAATCAGTGTATTCATTCAATGCATTTAATTTTTTTGTAAGCTGTGTTTTGATATTATATGTATCCCAATAAATTACTTAAATATTGAGAGTATTATACTCACATATAAGTTAGGTACATAAAACAATCACGATGCCACATATTCATGGACGAGGTTTGGTTTCCTATTGGAGACTCGGCATTCACAATTTTAGTCCAACCGTTTAGGAGGAGTTCAGTAACATACTTGGTATAACTTTGAAACTTTAGAGTTAAATTATAAAGTTACGTACAAACAGCACGGAGTACCGAAAGTATATTGCCTACCTGATAATTTACAGCTGCAAATCAGAATTTTTATACCAGGCAAAAGAAGAGTTAAGATAAATTTTGAACACCATACACCGAATATTAAATAATGAATTGAACAAAGTTGGAGTCCTATAGAGTTGGTACATTTAACGGAAAGCGAAGTGCACAGGATCAGCTAGTATGTATACTATATTATTTTAACAGACTTACTAAAAACTCGCAACGAGTGTAACAATCTCGAGGGCAATATTGTCTTTCGTAATCCATGTGGAAATTGATGGTTGGACAAAAGCGACTATGTATGAGTCTTTGGTTTAGTTTTCTAGAATTTATGTTTTTGGAAAATCTCATAGCAAAATTTACCACTGAGCTCCTAGGGTTAGGATCAGGACATTTGTGTGGACTAAATGAAAATATGATTAATTATATAATATTATTTGTTTGAAAATGAAATAATTAAATACTTACACAAAAAAGTTGAATTGAGGACATGTAACCATAGGATGTAAGCATGAAGCATGTTGATTGGTGAAATATTCTGTAACAATAGATTCTAAACTAACCTCTGAGTTAGTATTATAATCATTAAGTGATGTTAAAGTTTGGCACATTTTTTTATTAACTGATTTAGACATGGGTGATTCAACTTCTTGTTCTGGCTCCGGTTTCGGTAGATTTTCTGATCGTCTAGATAAATAAAATACAGTTGATACATTTGCTTAAGATATTTAAACACAGTTAATAAACCAATTATTAAATAAATACAAAATACCTAATGATATTCAAACGTTTTGGAGTTTTGGATTTTATTCCTCTTACACTAAATACAGCACCTAAAGGACCGTTTGATGAATAGGCTGATTCAGATTTTTTGTTCTGTATCATGTGTCTAGAATTCATAGGGGATATTCCTCCTCCAATCGACCGATTCTTAAGTACAAAAATATTTATTAATATTTATGTAATTAACCAACAAAACTATGTATTATAATTAAAATAATGTATTGTCTCTATCTCTAAACTTATAACATGAAAAATTTGCATTAAACAGACTCCTCTGTGTTTTTGATTTTAATATTACTCTAAATAAACCAATTACTATATTTAAAGGTAAGAAAATCAATTTTTTCTTGTTATTTTTATTTTAAATCAATTTATGAGCTTTTTAAAAATTTTAATATTTTATATACTAATTACTTGCTTTACAATATTAATATATAAGTCACAGTTAACATTCTAATCTTTGAATAATTAGATAATAAGTTTATTTACTGTAATATTAAAAATATTAACACAAAATAGTTTCTACTGAATGGAAATTTTACATGAAAACAACACTGGCATGTAAAAAACCTCTTAAACATAATACTTACACGGCAATGGGAAATATTTGTAAATGGTGTTGGTCTTTTCTCTGATATATTAAGATTTGCCTCTTGTACTAATAATTCTGCAGTTGTGAACAAACCTTTTGCCATTAAATGTTGATATATTAAAAGGAGAACTTGTTGTTCATCGTAATTAATATCAGTTTGTGCAATAACATTTGCCTACAAATAGAATCATTTATACATAAAATCATTGAAATTGGTAATTATACATTTAAATTCACTCAGTGGTAGTAAACTAAGATGACCATACATCCCATCTAAAACGAGATTGTCCCTGTTTGAGAAACATGTCCCCTTGTCCTAACAAACTTCAAACAGGAAGCTTTTTATCCCATTTTTCCATATTTTTATACTTGTAGGTATATACAGATTTGATTCTATGATAATCTTATGTTAGATAAATAATATTGAAATAATGAACAAAAATAAAAATAAAGTTATAATTAGTTGAATAAATTACATAAAAATTTTTCTTAAAAAGTACTAATAATTATTCAATATTATTTTATTGACAGTAGAATTAAGTTTGTGTTATTATTTATAATAATTGAACATAAAACAAATTCTAGTCAAATGATTATCTTTTGTATAAGCTATAATATAGAAATTATAGAAATTTGTTCACTAACACAGGTGTTAAAAAATGCACTACTATATCATTAACATGGTTCATTATCTTGGTGTGGGATAATTTTAATCCGCTTTAGCCTAGCCAATTTCTATATAATTGTATAATGTATATACTATTTATATAATAAATTCAATGGAACTACTATACTACGAGTATTTTACATAAATGGGTTTTTAACCTGTTTGAAATTTAAACAAGAAAAGTTAAAATAGTTTGAGTTAGAATTTTCACAAATTAAAAACTTACTCGATGTATACTTGTTAAAGATGCCAATGATGCTTCTATTGTAGCTCCATTACTTTTTTTTTCTCCCGAAACTATTTCCATTAACTCTAAAGCATATTTTTGAAACGTTACATATTCTTGACGATTTACTTCTAATACAGGATTTTTCATTAAACCTATAATATTTTGTATAAAATGTATTACATTTTCTAATTGACAAAACTTTAAAGATGCATTCACATCAAAATTCATAAAATAATTATTTACATACTTTGTAATTGGCCACTGTTAAATAAAGGTAATTTCCTGATAATTTGGCGAACTGATTCACTGCGAGCCAATCCAGCTAATGCACGACTTGCTAATCCTCGTATAGCGTCAACATCAGTAATTGGTGTTTTTATAGTCATTAAAGTAACTAAAACCTACGGTTAAAAAATTATAAGTTGTCTCTATGTTACACAATATGTGTAACCACTTTTTATAAAAACTACTTTCTAAACACAATATCAATAAAATTAAGATATTAAAATATATTTAAAAATTATTTCTGAAGCACAGAAGTAAATGTTTAATTATTTCATGGATAATGCTGTACCTGCTAAATAATTTCTAAAAGAGGTTAAAATAACTTAATTTCAATTATTTAAAATTATAATAATATATAACTGTTTATATAAGTATAAAGTTTGAAGAGAAGTTAAAAAATATAAGTGTTTCAGTTTTTGATACCAAATAAATTACTATCCAAAAATTTAAGTCATATACTCGTAACATATTGAAACTACTAAACCAATCATAAATGCTGATAATAAACTTACCATAATTCCATTATTATTTCTAAAACAATCAAACATTTTTTCAATCATAGCATAAGGTGTGTTAGGTGTTTGTCTATTATTTGTGTCATTTGATGAAAAATTTGCTATACTTCCACATTCCTAAAGTTAAAATGTATTGGTTTATAATACCAAATCAAAGGTAAATATAGAACTATATGAAAGATATACCCTATACATTGGTGCACCACAAACACAAGTTATAATAACAGAAAGAGCAGCTTTTTGAATACCAGCATCTAAAAGATCTCCTGCTGCTTTTATAATAATATTTAATCCGACATTGCTATTTTCAGCTTGTGGGTCATCGTCTTCCCCTGCAGAAGTACCATTTTGATTAGCTGCTTGAAAATTAGGTGATACTATTTCACAAAATGCCAATTGAGCTTTTGGTAATACAGCGCATATATTTAATACTTCAAGTGCATTTTTAATCATTTCACATCTGTAACAAAAATTTAATAGTTTAACATACATAATTTAATAAATCAATTATGTCATCTACTCTTGCCTTCCGGAAAAATTCCATTCATAGGCCAAACTGATTATTTTCAATAATAAACTTAAGCCACCCAATTTGAGAAATTGATCAATCGGAGTCCAATTCAGGGACATGACATTTGATAATAGCTCTATTTCTTCTTGGACTTCCACGCGAGATTTTTTTGTAGACTAAAAATATATTCAATATAGATATTGTTTACTTAATTAAGTTTTTAAAATGTCATACTTTATAACCAGGTACTGTGAAATAATTATGAACCACTGTTGATGAAACTAACAGACCAGAATCTGTAATTCTTGCCCTACGTATTTGCTGAGCTTTTTTATGTAAATGTGCTTCAAAGTAATGCTTCAAACCAGCACAGGCATAACGAATAATTTGCTTAGCAGAACATTCAGCATCTTCAGTTAATGAACTATATGCTGGATCTTCAGAAGACAAAATAGGCAATGTACTAACCTGTAGAAATTATTATTAAGAGTACATTTCACTTAGGTACTTAATTTAACTTTGAAAAGTAAATGAATCATACCACATTAAACAGCCTACGTAATCCATCATGGTTATCAAATATTTCTTGAATAACTCTAAAATGAAAACTATAACTGAAGAACATGGTTGCATGATATCTACTTGAATCATTAGAACACTCCAACATACAAAGTGCATACCTTATGAGTGATGATTAAAAACAAGTTAAATATAATAAATAAATAAATATTATTAAACAAAAAAAAAACATTGACATACTTTACAAGATCAATAAGGACATGTTCGGGTAAAAGACAAATCCTTTCAATTGCTTCTTCGCAATATGATAAATAATAAAAGCAAATTGAAACACCGGTAGATGGAATACTAGGTTTTGGAATTAGAAGTAATTTCTAAACATAAATAAATTAATACATTTTTTAAATAACATACAATCTACTTTTAAAACCTTAATTATTTAATTTCAGATTTATCTAAACTTTAGAAACTAAAGCATACATTGTCTTTAGAGTATGCCATACACAAATTAGCAAATAGGTATTAAATATTCTGTATTTGACAGCAAGTGTGTGTAGGAAGGACCAATTTGTGGTTAGTCGATACTTAAATTAAAACAAGAGATCGTAAACTGGCGCACTTTTTTAAAATATATTACAGCAAATTACAGATATAATTTTAGAACACAATAAATGAATATAACACCTTAACAATACAATGTATAGAAAACTGGTGCAGTACATGGCGCACACCAACCGCACACCAATACTGCCAGAATACTGGTTAACAGAAAACTGACTGAGTACAGGCCGATACATTGATAGCCTAGCTACATATTACACGATAGCGATATAGATAAGATAACATACTATAACATATAAATATTACTATATATGCAAGCATTTAAGGTTAAAGATCAAATATAATTATAAGTAATTTATTATTATTAGTTTGGTAGTTATCAATAACAAATTATAATTCAGTTTTACCGTACTAACCTAATATATCAGTAGGGCTTGGTAGATTAAATCATAATAATTTGTTTAATTTAAAATCAAGACTCGACATTTTTGGTTTTTGAGAAAGGTTTTTTATCTAAATTTCTGGTTTTGGATTAGGTTTCAGGTACAGCTGTTGTGTATGAAAATTAAAAATTGGTTTCGAGCCCTATATTGTTTCTTTATATAATCTTTCCAGCTAATAACTGTCCCAGAGTTTCACGAAAATTATTGAAAAGGGTCAACTGTTTTTTAGTCTAGAGGACAAAGAAAAGAAGAAACATTAATTTATATAGAACCAAATGATATAATTTTTATTTAAGACTGTTCTAATAATAAATAGATTTCAATTTTATATTTTATTCTTATTTTGGTGCAAAATTAAAAAGTTTTATAGCTTAATTTTATTTATTTTTAGATTCTGAGCAGAGAAATAAATATTTTGGTTTTATAATGCATTTTTTTTAAAATTTTTTAAATCTTCAATATTATGAGAATTTTTTAAGGTAAATACAATATTAAGAAATTCAAAATTGATATGAAATATTTAAATAATACCAGTTTATAACAAAATTGATTTTGTTTTATTTCTATAGAAATTCAAAAACAAATAACCATTAGGTACTTGAAATGTTCATTAAATTGTAAAGTTAAAATTTCTAGTCATGGTAAAGTTATTAAAAAAATTTTAATAAGTGTAATTTATAACACAATTACCTCTTAACACCGTTCTATGGTATCTACATCAGTACAACTTAATTAATAATAATATGATACATTATATAATATTATATTATAATAATATGCTGTTTCAATTTATTGAGAGGTCAGATTCTTTTTGGAACCATCCCAACTCTAAGAAAATTAAGTTCGGCACCAATGAATTTATATAAAATATAATAAACATACTTGTAATCCATGTGAATCAATAAATTCGGTGACAATGTTTTTATGGCATAAAAGAGTAGCTAAGTATTTTAATGCTTCAAAAGTTATATAACCATTTTGTTTTTCTGAAGAATTAATTATTTTCATTACTAAGTTGAGTGAATTTTTCTCGTAGACATGGCTTAAGAACTAGAAACACATTTTTTATAATTCTATAATACATAATATATACATGAATATCTAGGTATATATTATAGTATAAAATACATACCTCTTGATATTCTCCAGTTTGTACTAAATATTTGAGACAGTAAACTAATTTTGTAGTCAAAGTAGGTGGATAGATTTGTATCCAGTTGCTTGTAATAGACTCAGTATAGGAAAAACTACTATCACTGCAAATACCATTTTCTTCTCTTTCTAAAATATATTTTCATATTTAACAACTCAATTAAAATAGTATAAAAATTAACTGCCTTGTTTGTAAGGAACTAATTCAAGGCAAGAATTTCTTTTGAATTAATGTGCTAAATGTATTCATTTTAATAAAAAAATAATTAGATATAAAGCAAAATCTTTTTATCTACAAAAAATAAACATTTTCCTTTCTTTCGGCATTTTGTAATAATTGCAATGATTAAGTTCTATACAGTTCTAGGGTCAAACCTTAAGTTTTCATAAATATAATTGTAAGAACAGACTGGAGGTACACAAAAGCTATGTTTTTAAAGTCGATAGTTAGAAAAAATAAATATATTTAAATAACTTTCAAATTATAAAGCCTGTGATTTTATCAGATAACTTTCTCAAAATGATAAATTAAGAATATTAGGCTTTTCTACTTTTTATTTCGCAATTTTTGAACTAACCTACTTAATTTCTCAAGAAATGGCAAAAGAACAAATTTCTATTATTTTTAAAAGAATAGAGAACAGAAAATTCCTTTTAAATGAAATGTACAAATACTGATACTAAATTTACTTGATTTACAAGTCCAGTCCTCAAGACAAATACAAAGATTCTGGTTAAAATCTTTAACAGTGTAATCAACTTCATTTGAATTAATAGTACTCGTTGGTTTATTTGCTTTACTACAGTCATATAGAAGTATGTTTTTTTATGTATTAAAAATAATAAATTGATAACATTTAAATTAATTTCAAGTTTAAATGATGTTAATAATTTTAGTATTTCTATATATAATAAATTAATACCTACTATACAATTAATAATATTTTATAGTTTAAAATTCATTAAATATTATAAAATAAGTTTTATAAATAATTTATTGAAATATTACTTTTCATTTTTGAAGATGGAGCACCTGTATCATCATTAGGCTGCTCACTATTTGTATTTTGATATGACTGCTTGCTTTGATTGATTTCTCTTTCTTCACAAAATTGAGTATAATATGAATGTAGACGATCCAATATAATTGGGACAAGTTTATTATTATTGTCTCTACATAATTTAAAATTATATTTTAGTAATATATTAATCTATGTGTCTATATATTATAATAAACACTATAAATGTAATAATACATACTTGAAATTAGCAGCAGTGTCTGTTAACTCCATACAATATGCCAATAGTCCTGTGGCATAAGTTTGCAATGGTTCATTAGTATTTTCTGCCCAAGTGAATAGCTTTTGAATGAGTTGATCATTTGCACGCTAAAAAAATAAATTATTTATAATATGTTTCCAAACACTAATATTATAAATTAAAGATGTACTCACACTTTCAAATACAATAGTTGTTTCTAAACCTGGTATGAGATTCATTATAAGCCTACATGCAGTAACATTTAAATCATGGTTATCTTTAGTTTGTCTTGGCCAATGATGTTCTTTTAAATAATCCATTAGTAACTGAAAGTATTTGATAAATACAAATGTGAATTACATAATATGTTATATTAATTTAATAAAATCAAAATATGTATTAATTTTAATATCTACCTTATTCATTAAAGAATCTTTACGAAACAGAATCTCATACATCTTGCCCAATACACAATTATTGTCTATTCGAGATTTACGGTGATCATAAAAATGATCTGGATCTTTTATAAAATATTTTTTTGTTTCCGTTTCAAATAGTTCACATAATCTGGAAAAAGTTAAAATCACAGTAATTATGATATTAAGAAATTTTATATCAGAAAATTTTAATCAAAAATCATGTTTTGTAAATCTATTGAATAATGAAAAAGTTCAGGTGTTTGAACGTAATTTAAATTTATAAATAAGGAACTTATACTCGTATTACAGTATACCAGTAATTTGCAAGGCTGGAAATTAACGAGTTAAAAATAAAAATAAAATTCAAACATCAAGTCAATATTAACTAAGTCAAGTAACTTGTTACTTTTTTTTGTAACAAACTTTTGACTTAATAAATATGTGTTCATTCCAAGTTTTTGTATACAGATTTATGGAAGTTAAGTTAAATTAAAAATTGTATACGACCTATTAATTTATAACTTTGTTGGCTTGAGAAATATGATATTTCATAGAAAATAAATGTCCTTAATGGGAAAATGTATAATTAATAAAAAAATATACATATAGGTATTTTGTAGATCGCCGGAAGGTATGCATTATAAATATTATAATAGTGATAAGTTAATAACCGCATGTAATAATAATTAATAGTTATAGGTTTTAGATCATTGATGTATATAAAATACTGATAGGTACTGTATATTATTATATCTATATCTATACTCTATTCTATTATATAAAGAAGAGTTGTTATTTACCGTTGTTGAGGGTAATCTCTGGAACTACTGAACAGATTTCGAAAATTCTTTCAATAATAGGAAGCCACATTCTTTGTGAGTGTTATAGGTATGTTTAAAAAGCAAATTGATCACCCCCGGTAGGTGCTCAAACCGGAATTTTGAGATTTACGATAGAAATTGTTGTTTATTAATGGTTGCTATGGGTTATAGGAGTTGAGAATAATATTTATTTATTATTATTTTTTTTTAATTTGAATAATAATGGAGCGTCTCAATCTCATTCGTTTCAATCAGTCGAAGTTACGATCAGACGAGTACATCCACTTGCTCATCCATTGCTACTCAAGGAGACGTGGCCAAAATTGGTCGAAACTATTCTCTCAGCTACTCATGTTGGAAGCCCACACATGATGCATTCAATCGCGAATTGCAATAGAAGCAAGACTATGATTGAGATGAGCTGGCTGAAAGAGTCCA
>WHPZ01580694.1:0-17612 GCA_016617965.1 Macrosiphum rosae
GGTTCATCGTTAGACATGAGATGTCCGTGGGTAAGTCTAGTATGTCCTATTCTTAAACGATTTAAGGCGGTTTCTTCTTTTCGATTGAGGATGGGATTATCCCATCATAAATGTAATTATTAGCTATTACGTGTATGGTGGTTTTTTTTTTGATAAAAATTCTAAACACTAAACAGTATATGAATGATTATGTTATAGCAGTATGACATATGATTACCTATACTGTATGAGATATTAAAATATAAGTTATAAAACTTTTTTTCACGATTTTTACTTATACCATTGATTTAAAATAACTGTAGTAAGTATATTAATTAATCAATGCTAATACTGACTTAAACATTTATAAGAAATCAGAAATGTTATTGGTACAACTACCAGTGTGGCAGTGTTAGAAATGTTGTGACTTGCGTTACTATAACTTTAAATATCATATACAAATAGTTTAATATTTTTTTTTGCCCATATACCTAGACACTTTACATTTATTGACGGTAATCTCTCATTCATTTATATCACGTTTTTTAGTTTAGTTATTAATTGAGGTTAGTAGTTAAAATCACTTTTAATATTTAAAATCATTTTGTATTAGAAATAAATATAGGCAACAAATTATTTATTATTATGCCTAAGAGCATGTTATTAAAATCCTTCGGAATAAAAATGTGAATACCAACCACTCTATATATAACCTATTTCTATAAAATAGCTATTTTAACTCTATGACCTATTGAATACTATTATATTTAGAAATATAAAATAGATAATATTCATAAAATAAGTAATTGTGTATACCTAATAATGATTAATAATTATCTGCTATGATTAACCGTTAATGCTTTTATAGCTACAATTATTATAGTTTATAATTTAAAACTAATACATTTTAATAAATTTATAGTACATTCATGAAATATGTCAATATTAACATTAAGATCAATATGTATTATTGATGTTAAAATAAATACAATTTTACTATGAAAAACAGTATAGTTAGTAAAATCAATCAAAATTAAAAATGGATAATTATTAGTTTCAAATTATAAATATAGCTTAATAAGCTTTAATTATCGGTTGATCAGTGTCCATGACTAAATTTACATAATCATAAAATTTATATTTTAATTATATAATTATATTATATATTGACCTATATATAGCCGTATTAGAATTGAAAATTCAATGAATACCGGAACTAATAAGTATAATAGTTATTGAAATGAATTTACTTGAGTCATAGATTTGTACCGAGTAGAGGAGGTTTCAATGCTTTAAAAAAAATTGGTCGATCATATATTTTTGTTATTAGAACGAATCACGACCCAATCCTAATTATATTCTTTTTAATACTAAACCTATATAGATTCACTTAACATTGTAGGCAGTGGCGTATCCAAAAGGGTGGTTAGGGGGTTGTAACCCCAACGAAAATTGTTAAATAATAATTACATTTTCATTAATTAACTATTTTCAATAAAATTCGTCAAAAATTAATTTTAACACCCCCTCCCTACCACCAATCGAAAAAAATGCTATTGAACATTATCGGGGTGAAGCATAGCACTTTTATCCCTCGCTGAAACATAAATTTATTAAAGCTTTTTCCTCTTGAACGAATGAAGCGATTTAAATTAAATCTTAAATAAACAATTGCGATAGTCTAAAAAGTGCACGGATTTAAAAATTATCTTTCTAGGTCAGTTTTTATTTTTTATTTTTTTTGGATCACTGGTAGTTTTGACAATATAGATAAATCCAAGCTTCTGTAGTAAAAAACAAGTTATTACCTAGTAATTATCTATTATTTAAATTAAAATATTTTGTGGTTTAAACTGTTTTTTTGTATATCCATCAATTTGAGATCGTGTATAATAATTTTATTTTTAATACCTAATACATTATGTCTAACATAAATCAAAGAGATGGTGGAACAGAACGACAAACCTATAACAAATATTATCACCAACAATAATAACAAAAACAAACATAAATTCATCAGACGGCTCATGAGTCATCAGTCCATCACTATCCGATCTGAACGATGATAATTTACTAGTATGAAATTCAGCCACTTACAACAACAGTATGAATATAAGTTAAAAATCTCAAATTTACCAATGTAGAAAATGTTTGAGAGAAATCATGGCGATCAATAGTTTATATTATATTTTATGATCCAAATATTGATGAAAATCTATGGAGATATATGAGCACATACCTATTATTCTCACATAGAGTCACATATTATGTTTGAGTGCTCAATGTGTCAATCTTGACTCACAGTATAAAGAGTATTCTTTATACTGTGTTTGAATCAAGACAACTGACAAGTGTCAACACGGTTTGATGGCAAGCAAGTAGAGTAACCTGGGGTATAACGACACACCTAACATTTAACAGCTGGTGTGTGGTAGCATACACGTTTTAGAAATATTGTTATATTGTTTTCCTATCATAAATATTACGTATATTTCAATTTTCCGGTCAAAAGTTGATTTTACCAAAGCAAATACCAAAAACTCTGAATAATTAGAAATTATTACAAATGCGTCTTTTTACCCCATTATTAGGGTAAAAGTGCGCACCTAATGGATAGTAGGCAGCATGCTAAATTAATTTATAAAAATTTATTTTATTAAAGAATGTTATATATTTTATTTTTATCAAATAAAAAGTTATAAATATATATATATAATATGCATGTATAATATAATAGTTCCTAATATAATATATAATTAATACAATATTAGTAGTAAATACTAAGTCGAAGTAATTTTTTTAAGTATAATTATTCAATAAATATTACATAATATTATTTAATCATTTGTTAAAAAATCGTAGATATAATGTACCTATTAGTTTAAATAAATTAATAAATAAATAGATATAATTAATTCAATTTGAAGCTAGAAAAATTAAATATTTATAAAAGTAAGTAATCAATTATCATATAAGAAATACTGCGCACTCTTACCCCAAAACCCACTAAGCCATTTTATCCCAATATGATTTCCTGCATAAACAGTATTGTAGTATATTCAGTTGTTATCATATTAATATTTTACTAGTATTGACGTTTAGTCACCTACTTGTTCTAAACGAATATATATTAAAGCAATATCTAACGTGTCGTTATATAGTACACAACTACACAATACTACTTCTATACTGCTCAAATATTATATCAGACGAATAATTAATATTTTACCTCATATTGCCGACAAAACATCATCAACTGCTGAAAAAAATGTTTTATCACGTTTGGCTATGATAAAATAATCATAATAACAAAAATATTTGACCAGATAGCAATTATTAAATTACTTATAAACACGATTAAAGATATATCTTTAATCGTGCTTATACACAATAGTTCATTTCGCCCAATGCGCCATTATACCCCAGGTTATTCTACCTATAATTAAAATGAAATCTGAGAATTACGTCTTATTTACGGTGTGTGCGTCAACCAAAAAATACGACTACCTATTATTATATTAACATATTTATGATTTTTATTATACGGCATTGCGTGTACTTATTTGCTTCAACAGGGCCTGTAGTAATTATTGTTAGAGGCCATTTACCCATTTCAGGTGTACATTTAACATATCCGTGATGAATAATATTTTATAATATTAATATAGCGTGAATGTCTCGGACGAGTCGTCGCGGTATCATACATAATATATTATATTGTATGGATGACAGGTTATTTTAATATTTTTTTTATTTTTTTTACGTACGATCATTACGAGAAAACAATACCGGAGACCTTGAACTTGTGTTTACATTCCGTTTCTATTTGAGCACGCGTTAAAAATAATTACCTCTCCTGAGTGATGGTTTCTTGTCTCGGGGTCTCACACCCACTGTCAATCTTACGAAATGTTGTTTTTGTACTCATGTCCGAACGAAAACAGTAAGTTGCTACTGGAATCATTTATACAGTGTTGAGTGTGACTCGGCAGAATGCTTTCTTAAATTTTCACTCAAAGCCGCTAGAGGTGTACCTTCTTATACTTTTAGTACCAGGTTGTCAACAAATATTTTACCAGTGTTTTTTTCTTAACCTTGTGAACAAATTGATTATCACACGTCCAGCAAAAATATCGTTGTCTGTATATTTAAGTTTTTTATTGTTAAATTAACATGACAGTTCGAATCATATACACACAATAGGTCGTTGTAAATTATATTATTCAAATAAATATTTTTAATTATTTTATTAGTATACATATAGAGAGAGTGAGAGAACAGAGAGGGAGTGACTGAAGCGAATTTATTGAGCCTGGCGATGAAGGATTAATCGTGTAAACACTTAAACTGTTATCATGTCCGGCAACAAGAAGTTTTACGTTAAACCTCTGGGCTTGAGCCTACATACATACCTAGTTCAAACTAATAAAAGTAAATTTTAGATTCTGAGCGAAGCCTTGTATGTATTGATTTTACAATGATGTGTATTTTTAATTTCATCACCTTTTGGGAGAAAAATGTTTCGGTTTTCGTGAACAGCATCTTTTCTTGTAGGAATGTGAACCTAGTTGGTACTTTGGAGGATAAAAAGTAATAAAATAGTTTTCAATATCGTCAAGTAATACAAACAAAATATTAAGGAAAAACTGAGATTTTTATTCGAACCCAGTTTTCGAAAAAACCTATTTTGTTTATTAGTGTAACTCTAAAAAAAAACTGAATATAGATAACATTTTTACCGAATGTTTAGTAATTTCTATACACCATACCATTTTTGAAATATAGCAACTCTTTTTGAGCAACTATTTTTAGTCATAGGAAAATTTCGAGTTTTACTAGATTTTTTTTAATTTATTATTGTCGATATAAAATTGTTCACACTGTCGAAAATCTTGAAAATGTAATACAAAGTTCCTCATAAGTTTTTGTTAGTGGAAATTAAAAAAAAAGTTTATCGTAAATCCACAATAATTTTTATGGGTGTCTGAAGTTAAAATGTGGACAAAATTCGTCAAAATCACTTGAATGAGCAAATTATTTCAAGTTAGAAATTCATAAAAACTTTTCTATTTATATCTGAGCTTTGAAAATGTAATACAAGATTCCCCTTAAGTTTTCCTATATTTAACAAAAATATAAAGTTTACCGGAAAGTCCTATACATTTTTTACGAGCGTTTGAAGCTGGATATTCACTAGTTAATTATATAACGTTAATTATTCTCATATAACGATATAATTTTGAGGAAATTTCAAAGGTAAATATACCTACATAACACGTACAATAACGATTATTTTCACTCAAATGATTAATTTATTCGACTTAGATTGTATACAATGTTATTGTACAGTGTACACTGATATTATTTATTTCAGAATGTTTTGAAAGTAGGTATATCATTCTATAGTTTCTAAAAATGAATAACTATTAATTGTAGTGTTCAATTTATCGTTTGAAACTATATAATCAAGAAATCTCTTATTTAAACTTTAAAAGTCAAAAAGAAACGCGCGTCTGTCCGGAAACACAAACCTCTCATAGTATATTACTCTTACTCTCGTGCATATTATTATTATATTGATATTCTGATAGTTGATACCTATACCGACATGACCACTGTGTACAGCGGTAGACGGAAAACATTTTACACGATTTACTTACCAGAAAGTCAGTATATACCTATATTTACGGAACCTTAAATATTATTAATTTTATAGCGACTAGCCGGAAACATATGACCGCGTCATGGCTTTTTCCCAAATGCACTAACCACAAGCTGACTACTTTCTCCCAAATGCGCAAACCGCTTGCAGGTCTGTAGCTTCAGGGTCAAGGGGAACATTGCCACACCACACCTGCATCCATTGCTCCCCTTAGCAGATTTTTGAATTTAAAATATATTGATTATTTCTCAATAACGAAACGCGTATGCGATGTTCTACGTGATAAGATGAAGTGTTGTGAAACGTATAAAATTATACTATACGTGTAGGTACGAATGCACCGCGATTGCTTTCATCATACATTTTTATAGTTGTTGACTCTTTGATATTGATTAATTAATGCGACCATAAATGAAGGGAATTATATTTCAATACTATGCAAAATTGAAATAACAAATTGGCACAGTTACTTATTTTGAGTATTTCCACTCCCCCAAATTCACCCTCCTGATGATTTGATCTGACTATATAGGACTCCTACGACCCGGACTGATAACGTTCGCAATTCACACTTCACAGTACCTGGCTAACCTATAGTATAATATATAAGTAACACGTTGTTATCGTAGATTTTCGGTATTGCGACACTATATGGTGATGATATTAATATTATATGTCATAATAAATCCCGGGTAATGGAAAAACATTTAAAATGGGTACAACAGTTTTTCCTCTCTCACGTTCTCCAAGAAGCGTTCGACATCGCGAGACCGTCCGTCCGTCCATCCGTCCACCGGACACGCGTCATGTGCGCTGGAATGTCGGCGTGGTGGGGGCGCGGTGGAGCAGCTAACCGGTCTTCGGACCGACGGATCTCCCCCACGCGGGCCGAGAGCGCGCCGAGTTATTAAAAGACTTGGCGGGCCATCGACGAGTTGTAGTCAAGTCCAAACGCGGCGGACACACGCACACCGACCAATCTTTAAAATATCGTCCGATATCCTCCGGCGACGGGCCATTTACGACTGCGGGACAGGACACTAGCTACAACACCCGTGAATTCTGAGGATCAACAGGTATGTGGCGAACTGTGTACCGGCTTTATGTATGACGCGAATCCGACAATTGCCGTTCATTCGATTTGACCTATAAGCGCACCTCTCCCATATTGAAATATCGTAAAATCCTCCAAACCTCCCGGAAATAGTTTCGTGTGGATCACTCTCGACATTTCGCGAGCTACTGAACAATATAATATTTCGGGCCACCGGAAGATTTATTATTATTATAATTATTTTTTTTTTTATGCTGGTAGTTAACTATATATTATACAGTCAGTGTACAAAAAAACCGAGTAAAAATATTTTTTTGCATTATTTTTACCGGTTCGTTGACAGCGACTTGCCCTAACAATATATACTACCACTGTAAAACATAATATGCCACTAGACGATTATAATATACGATTCGTTTGTTTCAACACAAAGGTGTACTAATATAGTAATAGAGGTAATAGATATATAATATAATTATGATAGGTAGGTAATAGTAATATTTTCGATTTTTAAAACTCTTCCTGTGTGACAAGTATATGACATCCTAACTCTATAAGATTTTAATGAACAAATTCGCATTTAATCGGAATAAAAAATTTCAACATTTATAGCTCCATCGTTTGATCGACAAAAATTATTTGTTCTATTGTATTTTAATGAAAAGTCAAAAAGTGACCCAATTTTCTATATTATGTATAATCTCTACAGTGTAGTAAGTTTACTATCAGATGACAGATTTATGTGGATGGTACTTCTGAGGCCGTTCGTTTATTTTAAATAACTGCCGAATGTCGGGAGATGGCTCTTGCGGAACTCATTTGAATTTTGACGTGGCGCAGCTGATTATTATTCTAAACATTTAAATAAATAAATATTGTTAAAAATGCACAATAAATTAACAAACACAGTCAGGAACAAACGGTTTTTATATATTTTAATCTAAATGACTTTAAGTTAAACGACTTGATCCCAATGAAGCTATTTGTACCGTTACTTGTAATTATAAAACTATAAAATATATTATAGCTGGTTACTTAGAAACTATAAACATTAGATAGATAGGTACTTTGAAAATAAAAATAATTACATTTTTTTTATTGATATTTTTTATAACTACGTTGGTAATTACCATTAGTTTCATTGTATTTACAATTTAAATGTTACTTTAATGTTTGGTTGGTAATATATTAAATAACCTCTTTTACTTCAAGTTTCTATTACACAGGAACCTACATATATTTAGTAGTATATTAATAGTATGTTAATATCATCTATTATATAATACACGTGTATAATATAAATAAAACAAAAGGATTATTGAAGTTGTTACTATAATAATGATAATAATTATTATTATTAATTAATAAGCGCCTATATTTATAATTTACCTTCTATTTATATTTTTTTGAGAAATTGAAACGACTTCCCCTGAACATTTTTAAACGGCAAACATAAGCGAATACCACAATTAATTATCTACATAAAGTTTAGGTAATAGCATTTTTAAAAACATTGAATTTTCGAAATCAACACTTAATATGTATGACATATTATTGACATGTTATAACTTATAATATATGAATAATGTATATTATATCTTTATAAATATTAAAGCAATATTAATTAAAATGATCAGTATGACTTATAAAATCAAGGTTGTCACGAAAATTAATTGTCCTTCTAACTTAAAATGTTGAGTTTTCTGTACAAGCCATACAGGTATACTATTATGGTGTACCTATAATACCATTATGATATTCTTACAACTTCAAGCTTTACGGACGATGTCCCTGTTATTTCAAACGTTTTACGTATTTTCTTATTCATATATTGTTTACTAACATATATTACTCAAATCTCACGACACAATGGCATTGAACTAAGTCAGGTTATTTGCGCATGACCTTAAACGGTCACCGGGTCGTCTACAGAATCGTAAACAGGTCGGTGATGAACTATACTCTCATCTAAGGAAAGATACGCAGGTGCGAAACATATTGCGTTGATCACTATGTTGTATACAATGAGAACCTATATGTAAAATGATTTCTATATAACAAACATTCAACAAATGTGTGTATCAAGTTTTGGTTTACAAATTCAAATTTAAATAGTTTAAAATTGATGAAAATAAAATGATCATAAAAGTTTCATAAATTATAGTTTTATGTACCTACGTGTTTGATATTTTACAACCTATTACAATCAAAACTATAACAACATTACTTATAAGTTATGAATTATGATGTATAAATGAGATATTTATTTACATTCAAAATATGTATTTATATACATGACACTAAAATGTTTTAAAATGTTGAAAAAATAAAATGAAATGCGATTTATATAATATAACTATAGGTAAATAACCACCTCATGATTTTTAAATATTATACTAAAAATATTTTACAACAATAATTGCTATTATTGTATTATTATTGTATATAGGGAATAGGGATTCACTGCGTTTATATTTGTTTTCTTCAATATGTATATAAGTGTATAACATTATTCAAACATTTCAAACCATATAAACACTTAAGTTTCTGTACATTTTAACGTATTTTTAATACAAACAAAACGATTTTTGTGCTGTTTTTTACATTTTCATTGATTGAGATTAATAAATTTAAATTTTTGTTTTCCTTTTAGAAATGCATATCACTCTGCACTTGGCATTAGCCGCCATAATTGGCTTTGGACTCTCAGAAGCCCGACAACAAGAACATGACATAGGTAAGAATGTTTTTACAATATTATTTTACCGATTTTAATAGGCTTTAATCATTTGAATGTTTTGTGGACTGTGATTAATAATTGCTGATTAGTGATTATACCGATTACTAACTAATTTTGCATCGATTTAATTGAAGTTGAGGTATATTTTTTTTTTAAATATTTTACTTTCCGTTAAACATATTTTAATGTCGATTAATTAAAGATTAAAACACTGTTGCGGCAAGCCATAATATTGTAATATGTGACAAATATTGAGGACTATTAATATTTTAATAGTAGTGTTATAAAATAATTAATGGATTTGCTTGGTTTGTGTTGCAGCTTATTACATTCATCCGTGCCAAAAGTCTGGCCCAAACATAAATGAATGTTTGACTTATTCAGCCAATCATTTGACCATGCACCTCCGGAAAGGTGAGTTTTTGTTACGAGATATACCAACAAGTACTTATACTACAACTGCACTATACTCCTCAACATCACTATCAGTTTGGAATCTCGACTCGACGACGAATTTTGTATTTCGGTCGAAACGTCACGGTCGTTTGTAGAGCAATAGGTGGTTTCGCCGATTTATATATTTCTAACGAGGGCGTATAATGCGTACCTATTAAAGTGTTTAAAAATGTAAAAGTGACCCGTGGTGACTTTCTCAAAACTCGACAAACTGTTAGGTGCTGGCCGTAATTATAGATACGGGAAGTGAAATTCGTGACGGCACTGATCGCACGTGAAGAAAACCTCCGAAATATATATTATTAGCATCACGGATTTCTTCTTTACTTGGGTTGTCTGTATAGACGATATGTATGTCGGGACTTACACATTTAATGTTTGTATATATGTAGATACAAACAGGAAATATTATATTATATTAGGCCCACTGTTTTCACACATGGACGATGGTACCTGTGTGTACAACTGTGAGCTATGGTCTTAACCTGTAGCCATCTACTCGTACCACATCACCACGACACCACTATATTATTATATTGTACTTTAAAACCGGATTCACAGCTACGTCGTGTGTCTGTCGTGTCGATCACACCGCATTGTGATTGGACTTTACTTTTTTGGTATCATGTTATAACCAAGTTGCAACCGAGTATACCAAGAATTGACTACAGCTCAACTTTTAAACCAATATGGTTACCAGTCGTAACCATTTCACGACATTACACGCGACGTAGCTGTGAATCCGGCTTTACACGCGGTACAACAAAATGTATTTTATGCGGTCACGATGAGGTAAGGCGCGTTTCCACTATACACGTACGTGTGTACGTGCATACAAATCCTTTGCTGTGATTGGTTGGTTAGGTTAAGTTACCGCACGATTAACCAAGATACCGTGTTGTTGGACATAGCTGAACATTTTTCGTGTTCACGGCAAACGTGTATAGTGGAAACCCGCCTTTAGTACAACCAACATTACATAATAGTATAATACCTAATAATACGGGCTTAATAATATATTGATATTGTATTATGTGGGTGAAACGAAAACCGAACTGCGGAAAACGGGGGACAAAAGTCCGCAGTCCACTACAGAATTCAGCGCACGCAGCGATGGTTCTTTTCTATCTCTAAATTCCGCTCACGTAAGAAATGAGTATAGGCACACCCCTGCATACCGATCGGGTTCTACCGTTCGGTGACCAGACTACCTAACCGCGTATAACACGCGCAATCATCGGTCGTATATTATATTATACGACGCGATGGTTAGGCAAACGCCAATTTCTAGGTATAGGTAACCCATACTATATACTAGGTCAGAGTTCCCAATAACTGTTTTGTATGTATAACGTGTGCACTTACTCGACGTTTCGTTTGGTCCGCAGGAATTCCCGAGTTGGGCATCGAAGAGGTGGAACCCATCGTGATCGACGAAATCAACTTGTCGCTGGGCTCCGGCCCGGACGGTTACAGGGCCACGTTCAAAGACATCCAAGCGTTCGGCGTCAGCAACCTGACCGTCAACCAAGTCAGGTATATATATACCCATTGAAAGCCGCATTAATAATTATTATTATATCTATCGAAACTATAGCCGTACACTTGAATTATTGATATGAATAATAAAATTCTTATTATAATAATTGTAACGCCACACGATTTTCATAAAAGACGCAAACAATAAAATAAATGCATTCCATAGGTAATAGGTGCATGTTTTAGTGTTTTAAAACGCGAAAAATCGGAACTATTTTATAATATATGTAACGGAATAACAAGATTGGATATGGGTTATTTAATTCTCAAGAATCGACGTAGGTACAATAACAATACTACGGTTACAACAATTTATTATGCGTCCTAGTGATTTGTATGTATATCCATAATTGATTACGTCCAATCACGTTGTCACTGTCTCTGTTGAATCGAAGTGATGATATTAATCGGAGTAGAAACAATATAGCATAATGACCATAATATATAATGACGTCTTGTTTAATCGGTTTGATAACGATGCCAAGTACTTTCGCATGACGCGTATAGTAAATCGTAACACGGACGCGATTTCGTAAAGCATATATTTTCACTAATTCAAAAACTGTACGAGTTGATATTAATATTTTACTGTCTTATCCATCCGTTCGTGTGTAGATATTATTGATTTTATTGCAAATTCTATGCGAAATGTTTTGCAAAACGAAGACTAGTCGTAACAAACAGTTAACCTACGTGCTATACTGGTGCAAAACATTTTCTTAGAATCTATTGACTATACGTTTCATTGTATATAAACTCCAATAATTCCCAACGCTAAGTAAATAAAATATATTCACTATTCAGTATATAATCAAGAACAATATTATATAATACTATATTATGCTGCTGTTCTCAGACCTCTAATATTATTTTCATTGCGGTTATCATTATTATATGTATTAAATTATAATTTGAACTGGGCAGTCAGCCAGTTTTAGATATTCCGTTACTTTTGAATATAGTAATTTTATATTATTTTAAATATTTACTTTATACCATAAATAAAAATAAAAATTATAGTTTTAAAAATACTCATTGCGGCGTTCTAAGTTACTTTAAGTACAACCTATTTAAGATATTTTTTGTATTATATATTATATTTAGTTTGCTTCAACAAAAATTAGTACATCAAAAAAATTCAAAGAGCAATATTATTATATAATATTCATGTTTTTGATTAATAGATCTGATCTAAATTCACTGCAGTTCCAACTCACCTTCTCGATCCCAAAAATTTCTGCTATTGCGCATTACAGAAGTTCGGGAGTTCTTATTATGGTCCAAGCTACCGGCGGTGGTGAATACTGGGGTGAATACGGTAAGGAACACATGACGAGAAACTTAATACTTATACCATCAAAATATATACTTACCATAACCTTACATTGTTTACAGAGGGAGTTAAAGCCAAAGTCTACATCAAAGCCAGTGAAGTAGAACGTAACTCTCAAAAATATTTGCATTTAGAAGATTTGAAAATGGACTTCAGCGTTAAAGATATTCAAATGGGTATCAAAAATGTCCACAACGGAAATGCTGTCTTAGGTAAAAGCAATATTTTAGAATGAAATTTTTTTTTACAAAACCAGGGATGGATCTAAGGGAGGGCCCAAGACATTTATAAAAGCGCCTACTACTACATAATATACGCATACTAATTTATATTAAATGTATATTGTATTTGATTTATTGTTGTCCCCTCCCCCCCACAAAAAAAAACAAGTGTGCTCTGGATCAGCGCCTGATACATAATATACAGATAGAACAATTAGAACACTTATTTTGCCGATACATTGTTTTTTGTGAATAATTACAAAATAAATGTATATGATATAACTATATACTATATTATAGTATATTATTTACTTTATTCTTGTTTAAAAAACTCATCAATGAATCGGTCGTGTAAATGACATAATACTTATTTTTATAAATGTGAATTACGAGTAAATATAGCCATATAGCAACAATATTCGTCATTATTAGTAAATAATATACTTACGTTTTATGTACTTATTATTTTATAATAGAAGCCGCATTGAACTTGTTCATCAATTCAAACTCACAAGAACTGCTCAAGGAAATGAAGCCACACATTAAAAAGAAGCTCATGGTTGGCATGAAGTCATTCATCGATAACTTATTCAGCAGAGTGCCTTATGACAGTTGGGTCATCGATTAAAAAAATACCTGGACACAGCACCCAAATGGCGTCCGACTAATTGTTACTCAGTGCTAACGTCGTTTCCGAAATGAAAACGCATCTCTTTGCACATTGCAACGCTCAATAATATGTCGAGTGCAATATAATTTATAATTTATCACATAATATATTTTTGTATAATATTAATTTAAATATGTATGACCTATACATTGTGTATAAAATACACATAAAAAAAAAATTAAAATAACAAATGCTTGATCTCGACTGCACATTTATATTTTGTATTATGTACCAAAGCGTAACCGTGTCTTGTATAGGTACGCATTGAATATCAAGCATTTATTTCTAAACACATTGTGATCCGCTTTTTTATTTTTGTAAGTTAAACATTTAATCTTGTACACTTTAATACAGACTTAGATTTTATGCTTAGGAATAATTATCATCAGAGTTTTTAATTATATAATTTCAATATCCATTAAAATTAATTACGAGCAATTGTTAATTTTTATTCAATAATTGTTTTGATTTATTGTATGTTCCTTTTCTTATTATGGCCAAATGAAATAAAATCATTTAAAAATATTTATAAATACCTTTTTATTACATTTTATGTAAATAAAACACTGTTTATTTAGAACTGTATTTGCTCGCCTACGAAATCCTCATTTGCTTCTATACAATAATGTAGTATTATAGGTAGGTGCCCAAAAACAGTAATGTTATAAAAATGAAATACAAAATTATTTACGAAATACTAACTAATCGATTTTTTATGTATTATTTTGTATTGTTTTTTATTTTTTGACTAAAGTTTTTGAAAAAGTTTTTGCCGCTGAATATTAACCTTTATACAGAAATGGTACGTCGTTACACTTTTTTAGATTTATTAATTGTATTGTGCGTGTAACCGTGTAAGTAGATTCGACATCTTGGAAAATAATATTATATAAATTTTGTATTTTTATTTTTGTATCTAATATAGTAGGTATTCCTTATTTCCTATAAAAGAAAACCTAAAACACAACGATTACATTACACATTCATCTTGTTGTAAAAAAAATTAGTTATTACCCCGTATGCGGTAGGTACCTAAATTCTACCATATGCAAGAATTCTCCGGTTGAACATTGTTGCTCTAAATAGTATATTTCAAATTATAAGGATAATTAAATTATTAAGTTCAAGGGGATTACTTGCATTATATTTTATTTTATTATAATTCCGCTTCCGCATCTACTTTTTTTACAGAAAATAGTATTCACTTTTTTAATGCTAAGCGCTATATCTATTAGTTTTACCTATTAATTTAATTCCATACTATTTTCAAAAAATAATCTATAAAAAATATAGTTAGAGTATATACTTCTAAAAGTAGATAATTAAATATTTAACTAAAATACTAATAAAATACAATTCCTGTACTCATTTGGCCAACAAAAATAAATGATCATGTTTCAAGAAATGATTGGATTGCATTTTTTAAACCACACCTACACATTGGGAAATCATTTTTCATATAAAATATAATTTTAATTAGGTAGGTACTAAACAATTTTTCTAAATACAATAAACAAAACAAAAAATACTTTAATAATATTATGCTTATTTATTTATCATAAATAATGTTCTGTTTTTCATTCTTTGAAAACTAAGTACCCACTTATTTAAATATTTTACAACGCTGCATGCAAATATGTATATTTATTTATGTGTATTAAAAAAAAAATAATATCATTGTTATGCTAATTTATTTTCTTTAAAACTTATTATTCATTATATTATTATGTTTGTTGAATTCAAGTAGACTGGTAAATTAAACAAAAAAAAAAATTACAATTTAATAACCATAAAATGTACATGTATTTACTACTTGTAAAGCAGGGAAATAATATAAATATTATGTTTGTAAATATTATGTTGTTTGGCTTTTATTTGGCTATATTATAAATAATAATAGTAATAGTTCATACCATAGGTTCAGTGGCGTACAAAGTATTTTCAAATCGTATCACAAACTTAATTCCCGCCTACCTACGATCTACCGACGCACCTCGAAAGTAATTATAATATTAATATAGTAAATATTATATATAGTTTTATATAACAAGGGATCGCGACCGGGACACAATAATACACAGGATGTGCGCCACTGCACAGGTTATATACTTATATATTATTAACGTCAATTATCAATATATTATTATATAACCAATGATAATACCTACCTTCAAATTGTCATTTCAAAAATCTACAAAAGTTCATAATGTTTCAGAATTTATATGAAAAATATTGATCGAAAATTGATGTCCAATGTGATTGGGCCGAAGTTACAAAACCTTCTGCACGTCTTGCTGGTTATAAGCTATCATAGAAAAATAGTATAGGTAGTGTAGAAGAATTATGCTGCGTTGATGTAAATATTCACAATTCACATTAAACCATACTCATAGGTTGGTATATAAAGAATATAAATATAACTTTTAACCAATGTATAGGTACGTCAATACGCCATTAATATGTTATGATAGAATAAGTGACAATGTGATTTTAAAATCAAACTATATTATTATTATTATTATATAATTAATAATATCTGCAGTCACAATTTTAATAGGCAATTTTCTCATTTCTGTGAAGGGTATTTAGAATTCGATAACATTATCAGCTGACAAGAAGTTAAGATTTTTTTAGCTTAAAATAATTTAATATTCTAGAGTCTAGACACTGGTAAGTGGCAGTGTAAATCATTTTCGTCCATCCAAGTATCCAATTCAAGGTCATGTTAATTTTATAAGACCGCTCCCTCGTTAATCTGCGTGTTGACAAATTTTATAAATCGTAACAAAACTTTGAGTTTATTCTGTAATAATCGATCATAGTTTTTTTGTTGTATGATTGTTATTTAATTAATAAAAACAATTCTTATGAAAATGAAAATAAACATTTTTCAATCAATTTTTGACCATTTAACTACTTACTAATAATAGTTAAAAGTTTAATATAATTGCATTAAATTCTTAAGAGTAAACAAACAATGGATTTGTTAGACATTCGATTTTTCATTATTTATTCTTATCATCACACAATAATAAATAATATTATGTTCTAAGAACAATTGACCAAAATCGACAACGACAAGGTTTTTATTGTGAAACCTGTCCAATACAATCCTGAATTGCAATTTCTTTAAGTACAATGATAAATATTTGGACATTAGTTGTATATTTTAAAGTGAGCTCATGACTTCTTATATGGGGTTAAAATATACCTACTGTGGGGTTAATATATAATTAAAATTAATTAAATGTTTTATGTTATATGAATACCTATAAATGTTTATACTGTACGTCTGTACAGTACCTACCTACTACAATGTAGCGTGTACCTATACTTACAACAAGACTCCATCTTCGTAAGTCAAATAAAAAAATAATAGTGATTTGTAAATTGATTGAAAATAAAATACTTCGAAATCAGTCCCAATTGATTTTACTGTAGAATATTTTACTACCTATAAAATACAAGGACAGGACACACAGGTAAATTATACAAAAATATAAGACAAGTAGTTAGATGCAATCACGAACGATTTTATGGATTATACTTAATTTAGTAATTATTTTATTGTGATCTGCTAAATTCTGCATTGTTACAACATAAAATGTTAGTTGTACACAGTCCTCACCATACAAAACTAATGGTAAACCTATGTGTAAAATGTGTTAAAAGAAAATATTAAATCTCTATTATAAACTATTATACTTAGGTATACTCATATTATGTGGAAACACAAAACTTACGTAAGTAGGTGTTGGTCTGCTAAAAATAAAACATGTTTTTTGCATATTATTAATATACTTAAGGATTATAATTAATTAAAGTATTGGGGGATGAGGTGGCCGAGCGGTTTAACGCGTCGGCTGCGGCGCTGCCGGTCGCGGTTTCGATTCTCGACCACCGGGCGGCATTTTTCTCCGGGCAAGTCACGGTGTCCGGAGAACAAGTGCCGCCATCC
>WHPZ01580697.1:4569-27457 GCA_016617965.1 Macrosiphum rosae
AGTACCTAATGGATATTGTGATATGATTAATTTGGAATTTATTATAGGTACCTATTATAGGTCAAATTTTGGTTTAGTACCATAGATATGTATATTATAATATGTCTTATACTTAGACTGACATACCGTCTCCGCTCAGAATCGTTTTTCTTATACAATGATATTATATCGTTGAATTCAAATTTAATATCATCCATTATACAGTGACCCACTTGTAACCTACTGTACAGCAGAGCGACACCCACTTGCCCACCTTTTTTTATATCGAACTCATTAAATATCTACTGCGTTATACGTATCAAAAATGATACATAATTAGATCTCGAGACACCAACTACCGGTGCACAACTTTTATATTTTAAAATGCTCATAAGACTATAAAAGTCATAACTCACTTAAAAATTAAAATATCTTAAGAAACCAACTATATAGAGAACACCGATAACGTTATTAGTTATTACCTAAAAATGTGATAATATCAAAACAAACAGCACTGAGCACACTATTGAAACTGGTAAATGTAAATTTGTCATTTGATGTACGACGTACGTGTGTAAGGACGGAGACAACATAATATGCGGGTGAGACCACTCAGACGTAAAAAGATTGTACAAATGTGTGTCAATGGGTAAAATGTCATACTACCCTGTAAATTCTCTCCCAATGGCCTTTCAAGTCAATATGGCTATACATTGTAATATATAAAAATATAAAATATATAAAAGTACAGAATATTATAATAGGTACAACAGTTGTAGGTATCCGTTAGTTACGCTTTTTAGGTTTCATCAATTATAATATAATATCGATTAAACAATGTACACAAAATATACATTTTGGAATATTCTATATACCAATTACAGTTAGAAATGTATTTTGATTATTTAGGAACTATGTCGTATGTTAATACCTATATATCGTAGGCAGCTAATAATATATTTAACGGTACTTACCTAAATTATACAAATCACGGATTTAATAATTTCAGTTAAACGTTCAGCTAACAACACTTGTCATGTCCAAAAAAGTACGTCTGACAGATGAGGACTGTTTTGCCGTTTCGGCAAAACCAAACAAAATTCAGAAGAAATCAACAAAAAAAACAAACGTCCACCACGGGTTTACTGAGAAATCAAGAAAAATGGTAACGATCATGATTATCTTACTTATCCAAAACATGTTCTATTGCTTAATCCAATCGTTATCGCATAAAGGGCTATCCGGCTCTATATGATTCAGTTGAAAAACAGAAAAAAAAATAAAAATCATAGGTACTTGGTGTGATACAATGTTATATTATAAACAATGCTATTGTGTTATAATTGTAATTCGATAAATTATCAAATTTTCATTTCGAATTTTTAAAGTTTTTATTTAGGGAGTGCTACAGGCTCAAAACATCCCCTTAGGTGCTCCAATGTTGCCTTCAGCCTGAAGACCTTCTATAATCATATTGAAGAGGCTTAAAAAAAATATTAGGTAATGTTTGGGGGCTTTATCCCCTAGAGCTCCCCCCACACAATATTTGCGCCTATGTACTACCTAAATTGATGATATAGGCAGTACCTCCCTGGCTACCTATACATTATATAAATTATAAATGTCAATGTGTTAAATGGGCATATTACAAAATTGATATTACTCATTATAGGAGGAGCCGTTTTTATTAGAGTTATTATAGTAAAATTGTACTTTGTTTATTTATTAGAAAGAAGCGAAAAAAGACCGCGAATGTCGTGAGATGTTCCGCACAAATTTAGTGGACGAGTACTCAAAATATCTAGATCCAGAAGACAATGCGGTATCGGACGAGAACACATTTTTGAAATATTATTTTTTCATTACCCAAGGTGCCGAAGCTGATACTAATTATTTGGCTCCCATCGATCCACGAATAGTAAATGGTATAATTGGCAGACTGTCAGTAGAGTACCAAAAATCGCCATTTTTACCGGAATTTAAAAATGAAATACTTAACGTAAGCGTATAATATATCACATAGGTACCTATACTAAATACTGATAGGTATATGTTTAAAGTAGATTAACAGATTTAGTCGAGTCGTTAATTCGTTGAAAACAGTTGGTACCTACCTATCTTATTTCAGCAAAAAAATTGCTATAATTTTAGTCTGTAGACTAAAACTTTTGTTTGATTGAACATTTAAAATAAAAAAAAATAAACTGTGAAAGTCTGTACCTACTTTAAAGGCTGTTTTTGTGTCTGTCATCGCCGTTTGGGACAGTAAAACTTCTTCGATTTTCTTCCACAGTATCTTGTTCTATGGGAAAGTGAATCTAATTAAAATTCCGGATATATCGACACTTAAGTGCAGGGAAAAACAAAATAAAAATTAAGAAAAAACGGCAATTTTACGCAAAATCAGTTTTTGGAAAAATCGATTTTGGTTTTGGTGTACATAACTCTAAAACAAATGATCGTAGATACATTCAATTTTGTTTATATTAGCATTTTATATAAACGATATAATTTTCAAAATATTTTGACTTGTTTACGGACATTTTCAGTTTCCAATTTATTTAGTTTTTTTTTCAATAAAATGTTATTATTTAGGTAAAAAGTTTGAAAATATAATACAAGGCTCCTAATATATTGTTAAAATGGAATTTGAAAAAATATTAAAAATCCAGTCACAATTTTTTTATAAGCGTTTAAAGTTCAAATCTTGACAAAATACGTAAAAATCTCGAAAACGTGCAAATTATTTTGAGTTAGAAATTTTTAAATTTAAGAAAGTTAAATTACATTTTTATGAGCGTTTGAAGTTTATATTTTTACATTATTGTATATTCACTCTATTTCTCGTGTTTCTTATTTTATTGTATTTTAAAACCGAATAACCAAACACATATACAAATTTCACTGAATATTTTGATTTTGATTTTCTATACACCATAAGACTTTGAAAATATTTTGAGTCGTTTTGAGCTGTTTACGGACATTTTCATTTTTAAATTGTTTTATTTTTTTTATTATTGTCAACAAAATTGTATTTGTAGGGTAAAAAAGCGTGAACATTTAATACAAGGCTCCAGATATATTGTTACTATAGCAGTTGAAAAATATTAAAAATACATAGAAACAATTATTTTTATATGCATTTAAAGTTCAAATTTTGACAACATTTATCAAATTTAAAATTTAATAATTATTTTGAAGTTAAAATGTATAAAATATTCAACTTTTACAGCTAAGAATTAAAAATTTAAAACAAGATTCCATGTAAATAAGTTATATATAATTTACTTTTTTCACAATAATATCATCTAATTAATAGGTATTTATATAGTAATATCGTAGGCTGACTGACTGTCTTCGCTCAGAATCGTTTTTCTTATACAATGATATTATAATATCATTGAATTCAAATTTAACACCATCCATTACTGTGACCCACTTATGTAACCTACTGTACAACAGAGCGACATCCATACTTGCCACCTTTTTTACCTTTGACTCCCCAACCAGATCCAATTTGGCACTAACTATACCAGAAATCACAATTAATGTTGATTATTCAAACTTTACCTATTGACTATTACTGCTCCAAAAGGTATGTGCGGTGTTCGGATTAGATAAGTACTTTTTTTATCTAGATAAAGATAAAGATAATACACAAAATAATACACTTACCTTAAATTCTGTTTTTTATATCACTAAAGATATCATTAAAGATACAATTATTTTTGAAGTGGTATAAATTTAGGTATATTTTAGTTGGGCACTATATAGGAACATAATAATAATAATGATATAAACAAAAATAATTACATTATTTATAAACCATAAACTTTGTTTGAGAATCTGCATAAATATTTAAAAATTCGTTTGTACAATTTCGCGATTTTTATCAATAAAAAATGTAACTAGATGAATTTATTTAGATTAGTAAATAAATTATTCAAGATGAATGTTTAGATACCTTGTAACTATTTATTTAGATAAGATAAAAGATGAACAAATAATTTAAAACATTTATCTAGATAAGTCCGAACACTGGGCATGTGACAGACTCGAAAAAAAAACCACAATGTAAATCCATAGATATTGGTTTCGATCTACTCCACTCAGAATTTAAAACCAACAAATAAAAGAAAGTTTTCCTAATAGAAACAATTTTTAATAAATATTGGTTGTACGTAGGAATGTTATTTGAAAGCGATGAAAGAGGCTGTCGTAGCTTATTCATTGCACGATGTGTACGCGATACATAACAAATTACCGATACTAGACACTCCATTGCGAAAAGAACTTCGAAAGGATAGTGCATTATGGAAGAAATCAATGGTGCGGGCTACTTCGTTCCTTCGAGATAACTTGCACCAAGCCAACCCTTTGATAGCAGAAATGATCAAAATTTGGCACAAGAATTTTGAGTACGTCTGTATAAAATGTATTATTATTTATAGCCGTTTGATGTTTATTTAGGTTTATAGCATTTTTAATGGTAGCTTGAAAAATCGCTATTGTTAGTACTTAGTTGTAGAAATCGATCGTTTAACAAACAAGAAAATTATCCTAAGACTCAATAGGTTTTTTAGTACATACCCATTGATAATTATAATAAAGTAGAAAAATTAACATAATATTTTTTGACAACAAATATGTATACATTTAGATATCAAATTAATGTTACTTACCTAATTTTGAAATGATTTTACATTAATCCCATGTCATAATATGTCATTTATTATTAACAGGCCAACTCAAGTATTTGATTATGCAGAAATGGCAGCCAGAGGTATTTTGAAATACACTTTACCCGAATATATGGTCCATGTACGGAAATGCATTGCTGATGCCAGTGTTTTTATGAGGATTAAATGGTTCGAAAGTGTACAACAATTATTCCAACAAGTAATATTTAACTTTTGGAATACGTAATACCGTACCTATATAAATTTTCATGATTAAATTTAACCTGCAGCATATACCTATAGGGTGAATTATAATAAGCAGTAAATAACTCGGTGGCGTAGCTAGAATTTTTGTAAGGAGTGTGTTAATTATAAATACTATACAATATAATTATAGGTACTTACAACCAATAACTTTGATTTTAACTAACAAAACTATTTATACATCATGTATGTTATAATATGTTATGAATTCTTGTGATCAATAAATAATGTTAATAATAAATTATTATATTTAATTTAACATTCTTTTAAAGTTAAAATTGTGTAATACATAATATGTCAAAGCTCAAGAGGTGTCATAACCCCCAAACACCCTTGGACACGCCACAGACAAATGTACTTATGTAACTACTGAATATTAAACTATTATTTAGTGTTTGGTTTGATTCGTGTTGACTCCAGTCTCCAAGCAATTTAAATGGTGTGTTTATGCTTTATGGTTTAAGATTTAAATGTTTAATATAATTTATAATCAATATTTATACAGGTTATAAATGTGTATAAAGTACGCGTCCATTTTGCATAATTAGGATAAAATTAGATATTCAAACTTAAAATAATGATTTATCATCAAATGGTTTTTGTTGTTGGGTTGTGCCTGATTCTAAAAATATTAATTGTAGAGAAATTAATTGTTCAGAACGTAAACATTTGGAAAACTTTTTTCTGAATTATATTTAACGTCAACTGTACTATAGGCAGAAAACCATTACTATTTCAGGGGCGACTAACATTAATATGAGCGGAGGACTTCAAACCCACACAACTAAAAAGCTGGTTGTTTGTGGTTTTTTTTTGGGGGGGNGGCGTGGGTGGTTTTGCATGCTCAGCTGAAAATATTATAATATTAATTGTTTATGTTTTAGACCAAACTTAGTCGTTTCATACCAAAGAAAGATAACATTAAAAAACAAACTTCATTTTATAATTGTGTTGCGTATATTATGAAAGTAAAATATGAAGAGTATGTGTACAAAATAATGCATGAATTTACTGAAGTTATGTGCAACCACAAAGTATAAAACAATTTTTCTGAAGTTTTATGGTTAACTATTTCATTAATTTTTGATTTAGACTAATCCTGGATTTGTAACGGATTTAATATACAGAAATTCGATGATACAATTTTATCCTACTTTTCGAAAAATTCGGGATTTTATTATGTCTATTTATGACCATATCAGGGATATGGTTATGAATTTGGAACGCCTTGAGCATAGACTATATAAGGATTATCCTTACACAATCAAAATTTTACAAGTACATTTTTAAATTTTAATACAAAAATACACTGCACACAAATTGTACCTAATCATATTATGTTTCTAAATGTATAGGTTAATATAGATATGAATATAGTAAATAAACAGCGTAAAAAATTAACTTTGGTTTTGGATGATTTTTGGGTATTACCAGAATTAGTTATACACGATTTAGATGAACATCTTTATTTAATCAATGGACGAGCCCAAAATGAAATCGATAAATTTCTATCTACTGAACACACAATCGAAGAGTATAAGAAATATGTGATTAATTATCATACAATTTCTTTAGATATACCGGTAGATGTTAGTCCAGAAATAGAAGCTGGAATATTTGAAATACATCGTAATGATACGATAAAAGCATTATGTAAGCAAGCAGAAAAATTGAAAAATATGATTGTCAGTCGAATGACAAGCACTTATTTAGCAATAGGAAAAAAGTAATTTCGATACTGTCTATATAAGAGTGTATTTAAGATTCTGAGCAGATAAAGGAATATATTTGTTTTTGCAATGATATATTTTTCTTCGGATACTCTTTTGAGCAGAAGCAATGTTTTTAAAATTGTGAATACTTAGTCTTATAAATTTGACATTTGATTATTGTCTGAGTACTTAGCAGTTTCCTTTTCGCTCGGAATCGTTTTTGAGTTTGATGATGATTTATCCTAACTTAATTAACACTTATTTTGTATGGATTTATCATTATTTGTTATTCTATTACTTGTTATTTTCAAGTTAAATATATTTTCATTATTTTAGATTAAATGAAGAATATGCAACTTTACAAACTGTAGCCCTTACTCCACCCAGAAATACTAGAGAGCTCGTGAATTTAAAAAAATATATAACAGATGTAAAAAATAATATAATTCCCGAGATGGAAGAACGAGCTAAAGTGGTGCTATCATATGAATTATTTTTGTCAGATTACACTCTATTGACGGGTGTTGAATTAAAACAAAATGGAAAGACTTTTCAGTGGGTAGAACTGATTAATATTGTTTTTGAGGAAAATACAAAAATGATTGAACAGAAAACCAAACAATTACAAGACTTTTTATTAAATCGTATTTATAAGTTTAAAATTGAACTGGAAAATTATCAGAATCAAGTGGCTGAGTTTAAACAATTTGGAAACGTAGAGTTGTTATCTGTGTACTTGGATAAGGCAAATAGTCTAGATGATAAATTAAGTAGTGCTTTAAGTACCATAGATGGATTTAACGAAGAAGAAAAACATTTTGGATGGAAAGAAAGTTCATATCCCTTAAGGAAAACAGTTAAGTTACTTAAATATTAATTTGTACATAGTTACTTAATGAAACGTTTTAATTAAGGTGGCAGAAGCTTTAGCTCCATATAAAAAACTTTATGATAACTGTTCAGAGTTTTTAGAGAATTATGATAAATGGATGAATGCTAAAATATGTACTTACGACCCAGAACAAATTGAACAAGATGTCACCATGTATTACCGTAACATTGTAAGATTAGAACGTACTTTTGTGGATTGTCCTGCACCTTTAGCGATTGCTATAGCGGTAATTAAAATTATTTTCTGTATTTTTCAAGTAAAACTACAAACGAGATTAAGTATACGAAAAAATACATTTATATTAGGTAAAACAATCTGTTGAAGCATTTAAAGAACATATGGCTGTAGTTTTAACGTTAGGAAATCTAGGTTTAAAAGATCGCCATTGGGAAAAAATATCTGAAATAATTGGATTTCCCTTGCATCCTAACCAAAATCTTTCACTATCAAAAATTATGGATTATAACTTGGATGAATTTGTGCCAAAATTTGAAGTGGTTAGCGATGGTGCATCCAAAGAAACAGCTTTAGAAAAAAAATTACAAGCAATGGAAGAAGAATGGAAAGATTTATACTTTACTCTAATGCCACATAGGTTAATATTATCGATTTATTACATATTATGGTTGTACTCAACAAACATGACTTCGATACTTAACCTTTTTTAGGGATTCAGGTACTCATATATTATCTGGTGTAGACGATGTGCAACTGTTGCTTGATGATCATATACTAAAAACTACAACCATGAAAAATTCACCGTTCATAAAACCGTTTGAAGAGAATATCAAGTAAATTATTTTTATAAATATTTATTTAATATTTATTCAACAAAATATTTTATTACCATTTATTACCATTTTAATTAGAAATTGGGAAGCAAAATTACATCTCTTAAATGATATATTAGATTACTGGATTAAAGTCCAAATCACTTGGATGTATTTAGAGCCTATATTTTCCTCACCAGACATACAAACTCAAATGCCTGAAGAATCCAGGAGATTTAATGTCGTCGATAAAGTATTTATTTTAGTATAATATATTAAAAACATTTAATGTATTTAAAAAATATTCTGATTTTAGGTTTGGAGAGACATGATCAAAGAAGCACAAAAAATAAAAAAAGTTATATTGTCTATAAATATTGATAAGCTTTTAGACAAATTAAAGAAAAGCAATAGCTTATTGGAGTTGATTCAAAAAGGTCTTAATGATTATTTAGAAAAGAAACGGTTGTACTTCCCTAGATTCTTTTTCTTATCAAATGATGAACTTCTTGAAATTCTATCTGAAACTAAAGATCCAACGAGAGTGCAACCACATTTAAAAAAGTGTTTTGAAGGAATTGCCAAGTTAAAGTTTACAGTTGAACAAGATGTAATTAGTATGATATCTAGCGAAGAAGAAATTGTGCACTTATCAATGGTTGTTGATACTGCAAGAGCTAGAGGTCAAGTTGAAAAATGGCTTGTAGATTTAGAAATATCCATGAAATTGACTGTACGTGAAGTAATTGAAAAAGCGTTAATTGCGTATAAAAATACTTTAAGGCAAGAATGGGTTATCCAGTGGCCTGGACAAGCTGTCCTAGCTGTTTCTTGCACACATTGGACATCCGAAGTCACACAAGCTATCTTACGCTATCCTCGAGGTTTACCTCGATATTTGATGAAGTGCAATGATCAAATAGACAAAATAGTCAAATTAGTTCGAGGCGTTTTATCTCAACAAACTCGTTTAACTTTAGGTTAGATTTCAAACTAAATAAATAAGAGAATAAAGTAGGTATTTATTTTATTTTCATTAAAGGAGCTTTAGTTGTAATGGATGTTCACGCGAAAGATGTCGTGGAAGATATGACTAAAAAAGATGTTCATAAGACAAATGATTTCAATTGGCTTTGTCAATTGCGATATTATTGGATAGTAAGAATATATTAACTTTTACAAATAAAATATTAATAAATAATAGTAAATATTTTAGGGAGACAATCTGGACGCATTTATGATTAACGCTTCTTTAAGATATGGTTATGAATATCTTGGTAATTCTCCAAGACTAGTAATTACACCACTAACCGATCGTTGTTATCGTACTTTATTTTGTGCTTTACAACTAAACTTGGGAGGTGCACCAGAAGGACCGGCTGGTACTGGAAAAACAGAGACTACGAAAGATTTAGCAAAAGCAGTATCCAAACAATGTGTCGTATTTAATTGTTCAGATAGCATGGATTACATTGGCTTAGGAAAGTTTTTTAAAGTAAGATGAAAGAGATAGAATATTAACACATTTTGTGATTATTATTTCGTTAAGGGTTTATTGTCTTGTGGTGCCTGGGCGTGTTTTGATGAATTTAATCGTATCGAGTTAGAAGTATTATCGGTTGTTGCTCAACAAATATTAACCATTCAACGTGGTATACAAGCAGATCTAACTAGAATACATTTTGAAGGTTCTTCGTTAATATTAGATAAAACCTGTGCTGTATTTATTACCATGAACCCTGGATATGCTGGACGTTCAGAATTGCCTGATAATTTAAAAGTAGGAACGAATTTATATAAATTGGTTGGGTTATGAATCAGTAATTAAATTCATTTTTAGATAACTTGTTTATAATTACATAAATTATTTTAAATAGGCGTTATTTCGTCCAGTAGCAATGATGGTACCAGATTATGCACTCATATCTGAAATAGTTTTGTACTCTCAAGGATTTAATTCAGCGCGGTCGTTATCTGTAAAAATAGTGGTGACTTATAAACTGTGTTCTGAACAACTCTCATCACAGAATCATTATGACTATGGTTAGTAAAATCGATAGACTACGTTCAATAACTATTTTAAAATAAACATAATTGTAGGAATGAGAGCCGTGAAAACAGTTTTAACAGCGGCTGGTAATTTAAAATTGAAGTATCCTGAAGAAGACGAAAACATACTTATTTTGAGGTCTATCAATGATGTCAACTTACCAAAATTTCTTGGACATGATATTCCTCTTTTTAAAGTAAAAAAAAAAATATGTTGTTAGGTGTCCAGGTTGATTATTTTATCATAAACTATATACTTTAATTTGTTGGGTGATTCTTTTATTGAAAACCACTTATTCTCTCCTAAACTATGAGCATTATTGAAAATATCTTTTTACACAATTTCAAATTTCTATAAATATTTGTGTATAGGTACATAAATACATTATTTTTAAAGATTTTTATTCTTCGACTGCATCAACAATATGCATTTTAAATTTTATATTCCATAGCAAAACATATTTCGGAATACTTTGACACATTAAAATCGAGTTTTGGATGAGTAGTTCATGTGTTATAAATTGTACACGGATAAGCGGAATTGAGTGCAGAGCACAGGGACAACCTGCAAAATGATGGTCCATTAAAATTACAATTATCTCTAAATAATTTACTACTCGTCCGAATTTCGTTTTTTATACATCAAAAAACATACGCCAAATATAAATTTGCTTCGAATATTAAACAAAAATTGTATAATGTTGTGATTCAATAATGTAAAAACTTAAAAAATGATAACCGTATATTTTTTCAAAGATTTTGTTGAGTAACGATTTATAATTAATTAAATCAATTAGGTACTTACGCATTTTCAAATACGCTAATAGAATTTTGAAATATTAAGTGTTTTATGTCAATGAATCGCATTACATCATTTTTCTTTAATCATTATGATTAAAATATATTATAATAAGATTTTAAAATAAAGTAAAATTATATATGATAAAAAATCATTCTGAATTATATCCTAATTTAAAAGTTATAAAATTATTGTTATACAATTATTTTTAGGGATTAGTATCAGATTTATTTCCCGGTATTGTGCTACCACAGCCAGATTATGAAATATTAAATATGTGTATTGAAGAATCATGTAAAAAATTAAATCTTCAGTGTACATCGTACTTCTTAGAGAAAATACAACAAATTTATGAAATGATGATTGTAAGGCATGGCTTTATGATAGTAGGACTGCCATTTAGTGGTAAAACTTCGGCATATAGAGTACTTGCCGGTGCATTAGCAATTATTGAAGAAAAGGTACATAAATCAATGATGTTAAATCTAAATTAGATACATAAGTTCCCTATTTTTAAATCTTTTAAAGTTTAAAGCACAGTTATATTATATTTTAGTACTTCAATTTATATTCCTTGAATAATTAGTAATTAAGCAAATCTGTAACCATAAGTAACAATCCAAAATTCCTTATTATGCTGGTTTACACAGAGATAAAATAATTAGATAACTTCTTATCTATCACATTACCACCGTATAGTTTTTAATAATGTACTGTGTTAGATTAATAATTTAGTTTGTTTTGTTAGAAATTAATGGATGAACATAAAGTTGAAATTATGGTTATTAATCCAAAGTCAATAACTTTGGGTCAGTTGTATGGGCAATTTGATATGATATCACATGAGTGGTTTGATGGTATTATAGCTGTTGGATTCCGACAATTTGCTTCATCTGAAAACTTAAATAGAAAATGGCTGGTGTTTGATGGTCCAGTTGATGCGATATGGATTGAAAGTATGAATACGGTGCTCGACGACAACAAAAAACTGTGCTTAATATCTGGTGAAATCATTCAACTTGCTAACACAACTAATTTAATATTTGAACCAATGGATTTAGATGTAGCATCTCCTGCAACGGTAAGCATTTTGTTCTCAACAAATCAAATTATATTATTATTTGTGCCAAGTTTCAATTGTTCTCTAAAAAAACCGCAAAAATAATTTTGGTGATAGGTGTCTAGATGTGGAATGATTTTAATGGAACCAAGTGCTTTAGGTTGGGAATGTTTGTTGCAATCTTGGATAAAACAGTTATCATCAAACATAACTACTCATTACAAACAAATGTTGCAATCACTTATTTTAAGATTTAGCTATCCGATTTTATACTTCATAAGACGATGCAATATTACAGTAATACTTAAAACAAATAATTATAATTTGTACTTAATGTTATGATTTTTATTTAGGAAGTTTTTCCGTCCAACGATTCAAATCTTATTAGATCATTAACAAATATTTGTGAAACGTTCATGGATTTATATAGTAATGAAGAGCACATGAAGACAGTTTCACAATCTGATCTTAGAGCTCAGCTTGAAGTAATCTTAAATTATATAAATAAATAATAATAAATAATATAAAATTAAATTTTTCAGGGTATGTTTTTCTTTTCGTGTATTTGGTCAATGGGGGCAACTCTTGATGCACAGAGTCGAGCCAAATTTAATATTTTGTTTCGTGCATTATTGGAAAACAAATTTCCTAATAAAGTCGCCCGATCTTTCAAATTACCTACTGAATTATGTTCTTCACCGAAAAAATCTTACATAAATTTTCCTCCTAAAGAATATTCAGTCTTCGATTATAGATTTATTCTAGAAGGTCAAGGTAAAGGAGAGTGGAAGTTGTGGTCAGATTATGTTTCAGAAGCACCACCTATACCTCAAGGCATACCATTCAATGATATTTTAGTGCCAACAATTGATGTAATTAGACATCAAGTGATTATGTCAATGTTGATTACACATCATTTACCAATGATGACGGTAGGAAAAACTGGAACTGGAAAATCAACATACACCATGGTAATAAATATATTAAAAACATATATGTATTATGTATATTTAAAAAGATAAAGATTTAGATATTGTACATTACATCATTTATTTATATATTTTTATTGTTTTATTGTTTCAGAATTACTTATTCAAAAAAATCGATAAAACTTTATATCAATCATCATTTATTAATTTCTCAGCCCATACATCAGCTAATTTAACACAAGATATAATTATGAATAAGCTGATCAAGAGAAGACGAGGGATATTTGGTCCTCCAGTTGGTACAAAGTGTATCATCTTTATTGACGACATTAGCATGCCTCAAAAAGAATATTATGGAGCACAGCCACCCATTGAACTTTTAAGGCAGTTCTTAGATAAATTTCCGTGGTATGATCGTAAAGAGCTTGTACCAATGGCTCTGCAAGATGTATTATTAATCTGTGCTATGGGTCCACCATCGACAGGAAATTCAGTCTCTCCAAGGTTTAGTCGACATTTCAATGTTATTGTTATCAATGCGTTTGATGATTCAACCATGGTATCAATATTTAGTAAAATACTATTATGGCATTTAGATACAAGGTTTGGAAATTTAAATAATCTATAAATTATGAATGTTTCATACGATAATTTGTTTTATATTTAGAGGTTTTAGCAGAGAGTTTGATTCGTGCATGCATCAATTAGTTAATTCAACACTGGAACTTCATAAGAAAAGCATCATTCATCTACTTCCAACGCCTTCTAAATCACATTATTTATTCAATTTGAGAGATTTTTCAAAAGTCATGCAGGTTCAATATTTCAAATACTAATAAAAAATTTAAATCAAAAATGAGCTTGAGATAAGTAACATGAATATTATTTTAACTTTTAAGGGAGTTATGTTTTCTGTTCCTGAAACTATTGAAGATGCCATTGCTATGAAACGACTCTGGATACACGAAATTCTTAGGGTGTATTATGATCGATTGGTAGATGACTCCGACTGTTCGTGGTTTTTTCAAAACCTAAGTACAGTCTGTAAAGAGATTCTAAAAGAAAATATAAATGATATATTCAGGCACTTAATTAATGGACCAAATGAAAATGTAAATTTAATATTAAATTACTGTATGAATTAAATATACAACTAAAATATACTATCAAATTATAGATTGGTCAAAATGAATTACGACAGTTAATTTATTGTGATTTTTCCAATCCCAAAGCTGACACTAGAAATTATATGGAAGTACACAATTTAAATAATCTTCGATTAATCGTTGAAGGATACTTAAATGAATTTAATAACATGAGCAAGAAACCCATGCATCTAGTTTTATTTAGATTTGCTATTGAACATCTTTCAAGGATTTGTCGAATTCTCAAGCAACCTCGAGGACATGCTTTACTAGTCGGTTTGGGGGGATCAGGCCGCCAGTCACTAACAAGGCTTGCTGCTCACATATCCGAATATGATTTGTTTCAGGTTCGACAATTGAAATTATATTTTTAATTTGATAATATGCATTGTAAAATGTAGGTACAAATGACACGTTTGTATGGAACTAATGAATGGCAAGAAGATTTGAAAAATATACTTGGGCGTGCAGTATCTAGTTTAGACCAGCATGTTGTATTTTTATTCAACGACTCCGAAGTAAAGTGTATTTATTTATTTTTATGTATAGTATATATGAAAACAGCAATTTATAAAACATATAATGACCATAATTGGAGTAATTGGTAATGACTAATGAATAGTAATATATAATTTGAGAAATTAAAGGCTAAGGAGGATGCAATGATTCTGCCCGTCCTCCATAGGGTGAGGTTACAACTTACAAGTGATATGATAGGGAACTAGGAATAAAACCCCGAACAAAGATATTTGGACCATCAATCGATCCATTAAACAAGGATATGGTGAAGTTTAGGTCAGTTTTTACATTTTAAGTGGCCTCTTTGGCGGATATNGGGGACTTAGCCCAGCAAAAGTCCATTGAGCTTCTCTCCTTTTTTAGTTTTGTAGAATCAAAGGCCCCCCGCTCACATTGATGTTAATAATGTTAGCCCCCCTGAAATTTTAATGGATTTCCGCCTATAAGTGGCGCGGTCCATAACAGTTGCAAGTGCGTAGTACAAGCACTGCTGCGTACCACCGATGCTCTCTTTTTTAAACCACCACTAACCACCGGAGTCAAACAACATGACATAGTCCCACCTTAAACAGTTACGGGTTCCGGTTGCGAAGACCTCGCTCTCCGTTACAAACATGATACTGTCTCGGTGTGACTATATGTTATTCACAAAATAATTGGTCGCCAGTCACTTGATGAGTTGTTTTCAGTAGGTCAGCTATTTCTCGTGTTACAAAATGGATTATGAATTGTGATTAGTGAGGTCTTTGCCGCCGCTGCCGGTCCGTACGTCCAACCGGCTCGGACCCCCACCCCACCGCCTCCTTGTGGTTGTGTAAAGTTACCGGTGGGCTAGTCTTGTGAGTACTTACGAATGTTATGGACCTTGCCAAAGTCTATGAGAGTATACGTGATAAGGAAGGAGGCAGGTTTAGAAGAATGGAAGCAAAAGATAAAAATTTGAGTACTTCAATATTAAGTATCACATTTTTAAGAGTTAATTTTGTAGGTATTTAAAATGTTTTCATAAAAACATGGTTGTAATTTGACATTTGTTTAGATTAAAATGGAAAGTATGGTGGAAGACATAAATAACTTATTAAATTCAGGGGAAGTACCAAATTTGTATACAGTAGAAGAAAAGATAGAATTGTGCGATAAAATTCTTGTTATAGATAAGCAGCGTGACAAATCTATACAGGTATATGTATATTATATGTTAGAATTTTGTTGCTGCTATTCTAAAAATAAGTGTTAATGATAATATTTCTGGAGACCCACCCACCACCTTTATACCATCATCCCTAGAACTACAAGGTAATCATTAATAAACTTAAAATATTTGGAACTAATCATCAAAATCTCAGTAGGTACTTACCCAAAACTGAAACCTTGCAAATCAATTTTGTATGTATCTTGAAGGCAACATTTAAACAATAGGATAGCAGCCACCTGTTTGAGTTACCTAATAATGTTTATGTTTTTTTTATTTTAAATACTAAGCATCATTATTTTTATTAGACTGATGGTAGTATGTCAGCTGTATTTAACTATTTTATTCAAATTGTGAAAGAACAGCTGCATGTAGTATTAGCTTTCAGTCCAATTGGAAACGATTTTCGTACAAGAATAAGAAAGTTTCCTTCATTAGTTCAATGTTGTACAATTAATTGGTTTCAGGTAAAGATTTTATTTCGATAACACAAAAGATAGGTATCTACACTATTATTATTTGTTATTATTATTATTTAATTGTGGAATGCTCGTTTAATTTTTCTTTATATTATATAATATATAACTACAGATGCAAATCATTTTAAAATGTGTATTTGTATTAGGTATTTGTCTTATTTGATTTCATATATTACACTTTACTCTATTGATAGATTAAATTACTAAATTACGTTTATCTATAGAACTGGCCATCAGATGCTTTGTTGGCTGTAGCTACAAATTTCTTAGATGCAATTGATTTAACTGAACATGAACGAAATGTTTGCGTTACTATGTGCCAAAAGTTTCATTTAACATCTCAACATTTATCAGTCGAATTTGAAGTTAGATCACAACGTAAAACGTATGTTACACCAACCTTATATTTAGAACTAATGTCTACTTTTAAAGATCTATTGGGGAAAAAAAGACAGTAAGTTTATTATTTTAAACAGATAATTGTTTATTTTATCAAAAAAAAATTTACTAGGGAGATTTTAATGGGAAAACGTCGATATGAAGTAGGTTTAGAAAAATTGCAAACTGCTGCTGATGATATATCAATAATGCAAGAAGAATTAAAAGACTTGCAACCAAAAATTATGGTTGCAGCAGCTGAAGTAAAAGTTATAATGCAAAAAGTGGAAAAAGAAAACCAAGAGATTTCCAAAGTGAAACAAATAATTAAAAAAGATGAAGAAGAAGCTCAGGAAACAGCAGAAGGAGCGCAAAAGATCAAAGACGAGTGTGATCTTCACATGGAAGCCGCAAGACCTGCATTAAATAATGCATTAGCAGCACTAAATACCTTGACACCAAATGACATGACTTTTGTAAAATCTATGAAAAATCCACCAAGGCCGGTCAAATTAGCCATGGAAGCGGTTTGCATTATTAAAGACGTGAAACCTGAAAAAATCTTAGATCCAACAACTGGAAAAACATCAGAAGATTATTGGGTAGCATCAAAAAAACTGTTAAACGATATGAAATTTTTAGAGCATTTAATCAATTTTGATAAAGATAATATTCCACCAAAAATAATGAAAGTCATTAATGAAAAATATATAAATAACCCTGAATTTGACCCCAATAAAATAAAATATGCTTCGGTAGCTGCTGAAGGATTATGTAAATGGGTAATAGCCATGTCAAGTTATGATGTTGTAGCCAAAGAAGTTGCACCAAAAAAAATAGCACTTGCAGAAGCTGAGGCAGTATATAATAATGCAATGAGTGCACTAAATAGTAAACGTGAGCAACTTACTGAAGTTGAAAAAAAAATGAAAGCTGTTCAAGATGATCTTGAAGAAAATGAACGCAAAATGAAAGCATTTCAGGATGAAGCTAATAATGTGCAATTAAAACTTCAGCGAGCTGAAGAGTTAATTGGTGGTTTAGGTGGTGAAAAACAACGATGGGCACAAATGGCGATAGATCTTGGAAAGTCGTATCTAAATCTTACAGGTTAATAAGTCAATTCATAAACTAATTGGTTTCAAAGATGCAAAACTGTAATTAAACTTATTTTTAGGAGATATATTACTAAGTTCTGGTATCATTGCATATTTGGGTCCATTTACTATGGATTTCCGAAATAAACAAATAAAACAATGGCTTCAAGATATAGTTAATAATGATTTAGTGTGTGCTAAAAATTATCAACTAAGTACTGTTCTAGGAAATCCAGTAGATATCAGAGCATGGAACATCGCTGGACTACCTACAGACTCATTCTCTACAGATAATGGAATCATTGTCTTGTAAGTTAATTTCTTAATAAGTATTAAAAATTAGTAAATAAGTATATTATACTATATTGATTGAATTGTTTTGTCGTAGAAATTCTAGACGATCAGCACTTATGATTGATCCTCAATCTCAAGCAAATAAATGGATAAAAAATATGGAGGCAGATAATTCATTAAGTATTATACGGTTCACTACTCCGAATTATACAAAAATATTGGAACATGCTATAGCCAATGGAACACCTGTAATAATATAATTCAAAACAATTACTAACATTTAAATAATTGCGTGATAAAACTATAAAAAATTAACAGGTACTGTTGGAAAATATTTACGAAGAATTAGATCCCGTTTTGGACCCCGTGTTATTGTCTCAAGTGTTTATATGTGGAGGCACATATTGTTTAAAATTAGGAGAAACAATTGTTGAGTTCAATGATCGATTCAGGTAATAAAACGTATAATTGTTTTGCTTCTTAGTTTTTATTACTTATCACAATATCATATTAAACATTAATACATAAGTATTACCAAATAACGGTTTTTATAATGATTACATTTAGGCTTTACATTACAACAAAGCTTAGAAATCCTCACTACTTGCCAGATATATCAGTTAAAGTAGTTCTTTTAAATTTTGTAATAACTCCAATTGGGTTTGAAGATCAGTTATTAGGTGTAGTCGTCGCTAAAGATAGACCTGATTTAGAAGCAGAAAAAAATCAACTTATAATACAAGGAGCTGAAAATGCCAAGTAAAAACAACAATTTAAATTTTTCATTTGTAATGATTATAAATAAATAAACATTGTGTCTGTGCCGTTTGTAGATCATTAAAAGATATTGAAGATAAAATTTTGCAAGTTTTAAGTTCTTCTGAGGGAAATATCTTAGAAGACGAAGAAGCTGTAAATATATTGAGTTCGTCAAAAACTCTTGCTAATGAAATCGAAGTTAAACAATCTAAGGCGAAAATTACTGAACGAACAATCGATAAAACTAGACACCAATACAAACCTGTTGCTATATATTCTACAACACTGTTTTTTATAATTGACTCACTAGCTAACATTGATCCAATGTATCAATATTCACTAACATGGTTTATAAATTTATTTGTAATGGCTATAGAAAATAGTCCCAAATATGAAAAAATTGAAGAACGTATAAAAGCACTAATAAATTATTTCACTTATTCTTTGTATGTCAATATATGCAGAAGTTTATTCGAAAAAGTTATTATTCCGTTTCATTTTAAATGTAAGACTAGGTATTTAAAATAATCGATGTATTTTGTTTTTATAGGATAAACTTCTATTTTCGTTAATTATGGCTGTTAGACTGTCTTCAGAAATAAACCCAGAGGAATGGCTTTTTTTTTTGACTGGAGGCGTAAACTTGGATAATCAAATAACAAATAAAATTAGTTGGCTACAAGATATAAGATGGGATGAACTTTGCAGACTTAATAACCTACCAACATTTAAAGTATGCAGTTAAGCTTTTCAGGATTATTATTTAAGCAATGTTTTTTAAGTCAAATAGTCTAACGCATTCTATAAAATATTTACTAAAAATTATATTACTTTATAGGTATAACATTAGATTAGTAGGGACTTAGTATGCGTATATCAATATTATTGGTTGTCTGTGTTTTTTTTAAATTCTGGGTATCCTCAATAAACACGACACTGTAAATTACGAATAGGTACAATCAAAGTAGTACTACTAATAAAACAAACAAACCGTTAAAAAAAGGAAATAAATTGTTCATAACAAAAAAACAAAATTATAAAATGAAATAGTTAGGAACTATCTATTTAATACTAATATTGTCTAAATATTGTATTAAGTATTTGAATAGATCACTGGAATATCGTCCCAATCAGTACCTATTACTTATAAGGCTATAAATCGTAATATATATAGGCACCTAATATAATAGTATAGTGGCTACTGGCTTGGCGCGGCGGTTATGCGACTGAGAGTAAGTAACGCCCGCTGCTCCTAGTTCCCGGATGGGTGACCACCGGGGTTCGTAGTAGTAAAAACCTTGCCACATATACACTATACACTTATTTGCTTACCTACCGTAGCAACTGTAACAAGACCTTACCGTACCAACCTTACCAACCACAATTCATAACCTCTTACAACAGCTAATAGCCTGTCGCCGGGCTTTTGAAAAGTTATTTGATTTGTCAGATCTTTCTGTATTTGCATATTATATATATTATAAAATATAATTTTATATTATAATAACTATACCTAATATTACCTATATATAAAAATGGAGCGTGAAAAATTGTCGTTACCTCATCAATCGAGAACGGCTGGTCCGAATTGGCTCAATTTTTTTTAAATTTTTTGTAATTGCCAGGAGAAGATTTATACGAAAGAAAATTTTAGGAAAATCTACCGGAAAAGTAGAAAATTTTAATATAATAAAAAATTTAGTTTCAGATTAAAATAATAATAGTGTATTGTAGTATATTGCTTGCTATTGGCTATGGGCATGTTTGTTTATTTGTATTTTTATTTTTTGTCAATATATAAAAACAGCCGTTCTCGATTGATGATGTAACATACATTTTTCACGCTCCATTTTTATACATATTGATGAATTTTTCTGTGTAGATTAAACCTCTGGGAAGAAGATAGGCTAATTTAAAAAGGGTTAAATTTGTTTTTTTTTATTCATCGGATTTTAGTACGGTTAGATTAGGTTAGGATTTTGTATTAATTGATTATATAAATCCACCGTAGGTGGAATTAAGTAAAAATGACAAACTTAGTATAACTTTGATACTCTAGAGTTAAATCATAAACTTACGTACAAACAGCACGGGGTCCGCGAGTATAATATACTGCTGCTTATCAGAATTTTTATCCCAGGCAACAGCAGAGTTAAGATAAATTTTGAACACCATACATCAAATATTAAATAACGAATTGAACAAAGTTTGAGTCATATAGAGTTGGTACATTTAACGGGAAACGAAGTGCACGGGATCAGTTAGTAACTAATAGTAATAACTATTATCCTAATATATGAATTAAAAATGATGCAGATTTCCGATAGCCGATAACTATAATAATGAAAAACCTATATTTAACAGATAATAATTAATCACCGCCATTATTAATTTATAAAAGGTTTAACATAATTGAGGGACTGCGGTGTACCTAATGTTACATATTATTAAACATTTATATTTTATACTGTCATTATTTCAACAGTTTAATTAGGTATTATTTGTTAACTTTACTAACTCCTCCTTTAACTGAAAAAAAGTATTATAAAACTTAGTTAAACTTTATTCAACAGACAATATTTTAATAATAATGTTTTCTGAATGATGTTTATTAATATAAATGTTAAATAACTAATTTGATTAATTCGAACATAACAGCCAAAGGGGGGGAGTATTGATTTAGAGAAAATCACATAAATGACTCAATTTTTTTTTAATACTAATTTTTACGTGTTGTATTGAAAGAAATTATAGGAATTTCGAAATTTTCTAAACATTTTAGTCATTTTTTACTTACGAATTTAAGGAATAAATTAGATGTTCTAAACATGGGCGGCGACTATTCTTTAACTTAAAATTTCAAAATTAAAGGATATAAGAGTTGATTTTGAGAAAAATGAAGATAAATGGAAATTAATTTATGATTCACCTGAACCACATTTGATTGATTTTCCGGAACCTTGGAATACGGATTTGAATTATTTTCAAAAATGCATCGTATTACGGATCATTAGATATGACAAAATATTACCTGCACTTCAATATTTTATATCAAGTACCTATTTGGAAACTTAATTATTTATAAAAAAAATATATAAACATGTTTTACACTTTTTTTTAGATGAATCAATTTTGGAAAGTAAATATGTTGAACCGCCGCCGTTTGATTTGGCTGCATCTTTTGAAAGTTCAAATTGTGTGACTCCTTTGATATTTATACTAACTCCTGGCGCTGATCCTACATCAATGTTGATTAAATATGCTGATAAAATGGTAAATTCAACAATTGTTTTACAATGAACTTTAATCCTTATACATAATATAAAAACGGCGTAAAAGTAATAAAAAAGAGGGCTAGTAGGTAACCACTCTGCTGTGCAGTTGTAACTTGTAGGATGTAGATGTCGAATGTTCCTCGTCATTGATTAAGTTAGCTTTTGTAATAGATGTGATAAATTTGGCTGCAATACGATTGCGCGTGGTCCTTATCAGCGGTACCTTTTTAGGCGTACGATTGCGCGTGCTAAATTATTTTTACTTCTAAGCAACGTTGCCAAATTTACTTAAGTATTTAGCCATAATTGGAAATAGGTATCAGGGATTTAAAATTTAAATTATTTTATTTATATTATTTTATTATAACGATTTTTTTTAATGAATATTTTTTCGATTTTTTTTCAATACCTATTCGAATATTTAAAATTAATTTACTATAACTATTTTTATTATTTGTATCGAAATTGATGATATTCAGTCGTGTACCAATTATTATTGTTTTTTTTTTCGAATTTTTTGACCTAAAAAATTGAATTTAGAAGATATCACTGGGCTAGTCGAAAATTTGTTAGGTTTTTATAATAATAATTATTTTATATTTAAATAATAATTTGGC
>WHPZ01580701.1:3061-38363 GCA_016617965.1 Macrosiphum rosae
ATTTAAAAAGTGTCCATCCTAAATTAAGTGATCGACCACCAGAGTTTTTCATGGGTAAATCAGAAAATTTAAAAAAAATTAAACTAGGAACAAGTAGTTCAAGATTTGAGTCAAACGAAAAAGTTCTATCTGCGTTATTTAAAATTATTTCACAACTAACCACAAAATCAAAGAAACCACACACAATTGGTTAACATTTATTAAAACCTTGTTTACTAACTGCCGTAGAAGAAATTTAGGTGCGGAAGCTAAAAAAAAAATTCAAGAAATTCCATTATCGAATATTACTGTGAAAGCTCGTATTGATAAAATGTCTTTCGATATCGATAATCAATTATAAGCATTATTAACCTCTTATAAAGAAATTATAAATTCTTGTTAATGAGCAAAAAAAAAAAAGGGTCTTCCTAGTTTGCGTAAAATTGAAGTGGTCCGCAACTTATAAAATATTGTCGAAGTGGTCCGTGGTGGTAGAAAGGTTGGGAAACACTGACTTAGAAGCTACTGTCTACTATATATTTAACAGTTTCTATAAATATATTCGTATTTGTTATTTTTCAACAGGCTATGAAATATTATAACTTATAATAGTAACTATACTAAAATATATTGTTGTTCTATTTAAAAATACTGTAATTTTGAGGGCTGCAGCCCACTAGGCCCACCCCCTATTCACGTCACTGGACTGCAATTCTCTTTTTTTCGCATTATTCTATAATATCCTTAATAATGTAAATGCATGAAATTGTACACTTTTTTTATACCTAAATGGCTAAATATATAATTTATAATTTGATACCTACCAATTGTTTTCGATTGTTCAATCCTCAATCCATATATGTGTACACGGTGATGTTTATTTTTTTGCTCATCCATCTTTTTAATTATCAGTCAGGCTCAAAATGATTTTTACGAACATTTCATACATTTTTCTTAGAGTTCTTACCACGAAGGTTTAAAGAAAAGTTTGAACAACTTCCGATAAGCGACGCTGAATAAACAGTTTTGTTGATTACCTATACCTTAATACTTACACATACCATATTATAAACACTACTATAGGTACCTACTACCTACCTAGGTATACTTACTAACAATAATAACAAATGTCATACTTTGAAATTTTCCATTTTCGAGGATATTATATATTCGAACTACCCACGTTCACGTTGTTATACGTGAACTGAAATACACCAAACGATATAATATAAATAAAATCCAACACAGTCAGATTTGTCCACAAAACTAGAGATGCACAAGCTGTACCGCACCGACGCCGACATGCCCGGAAACTGAGATACACTAAAAACCAAAGGACACGAGTACACCGGTAAGTTTCGTGGTTTCCGAATACCTGATAACATACGCATAATTGTTTTTATATTATAATAAATTATAGCCATTTAGGTAGGTACCTATATTATGTAGATGCCATTCGCTTTTTACGTAGATATAGGTAGGTACTACCCACAGCACGTACCATAATATTATATTATTAAACCTCTTAAATTGCCTACCTGCACGAGACCGTAATTCAATACATTATACATAATTTTATACGTATTACTACATATTAGATGTACCCAACGTACTTACATACGTACGACGTACCTACTAGCCACCAGCCAGATACATTTCGGATTTTTATTTTTCATTTTAATTAAAATGCTATACACACTTTTATCTCTATTAAATCGTTGCAAGCATCAATCGTTAGCCATCTATGTATAAAATAAAACACTTAACAAAATTACTTGATTAAATATCTTTAGGTAGGTATATAGGTACTATAGGTATTGAGTTATGTATCATAAGTTATATACATTAAATGTACACTTTACATAAAATATTTTTACCCATGTAAGTAAAAGTAGACAGGAGGCAGTGGTGCAACTAGGATAAGGGTTAACCCCTTAACAAAGATTTAGCCCCCCCCCAAAAAAAAAATATCTCTTTAGATACAAGCCTCTTATGGGTTATTTTAAATAAACAGTTTTGTCATGTGGGCTGTAGACCCCCGGAATTTTAACCCTATAGTAGGGCAWATATAAGGCAGGAGGACGATAGGGAATACAAAATTTCACTACACAATAGATCGGGACAGTTGTTATCACTTTTACCGTTTTTGCTGTTCGTATGCGATGCGTATGATTGTATGAACAATACAACTTATATAATTATTAACTAGAAACACATATTATTAGGTACCAAATTCAATACCCGAACATAGTTGCCCTGTTTTTTCAATCAACTGATCAATACATTTTTTTTTATAACACCGCCTTACATAAATTTAAATGATCCCGTTAAAAAGGGGGCGTAGAGAAATTTGACTCTTGTCTTGGATAAAAAAATGATTTAACATGACAAATAAAGGTAACCGGCGAGGACACGTGAAATTAAATAATAATACCTAATAATACTCACTAAATCAGCTGTAGGTTGTAAAAATAATAATAGGCAAATAAATCACTCGGGGATGGGAGTGGGAGCCGTGGAAAGCTTGAAGCCTTGAACCTACAAAGAGAATCTTTCACACTCGCGCCACTTAATTCAAAGTATGTTAGTATGTACGTGAAAAAATGTATTACCGTCACGTAATCGTGCATCAGTGGTGTAGGTAGGTATACGGGCGTCTGAGATAATATATTATTATTATTATAGCAACTCGGCCAAGACTTTATTATTTCAATTAAATTTTTTTTATCGCCCGACGGTCATCGCTTTAGGACTTGCGGCAAACGCACGTTTAATAATAACTCGACGCCAAACTATACTTAAAAACATCGCGAACGGTGGTCAAGTGTATAACCACTGATACTCGGTGACCGCAAAAACAATAATGTATAAGTTTTTTTTTATTTTAATCAAATGGTATAAACGCATAAATCAGTATGCGGAATGATTCGACTATTCGTGTTCTGAGGTTTAAAGGTAGCATAAAAGGTTCAGAACACTGTTGTTATATATTGTTCATGTTTAAACGCGGTATGGAAAATTATATCTATACCTATACCGTAGTTATTAAGTACCTATATAGTACTATATAGTATACATTATAATGCTACTATTAAAATTATAAAATATTATTAGCCTATATTATTTATACGAGTATAAAATATGTATACGACAAATACGGAATTTATCGTTTTTAGTATTTTCCATTTGAACAACGATGCATGACCTATGCACGTCGAACGAATTTACACACATACTATTGAAATCATTGATTTATACTCAAATTAATGTATACCACCTAATACACCAATTTATATCAGTCTCTATTTTTTACGATTTTTAAACAGATCAATAGGTAAACAAAAAAATACATATACATCGTACCAACTGCTTGGTCGGCGGACGGAGTTAGAGAAATTTGGGTTGTGTATAAAAAAAATAGAAAAATAATAATAAAAAAAACATTTATAACATGTAAGTATATAACGGTAAAAAATGTCGACATAAATATAATAAAAATGGTTTTTTACAGTATATATATTTAATATCAATATTAAAAAGCAAAATATAAAAAGTATAAACTCTTCACGTACGCATAATGTATAATGTATGTACACATTTATGTGTGCACGACGACCGTCTTGAGTCCATGAAAACCCTAGGTGTGTGTGTGTATACAGGAGAATAAATTGTAAAAACACACAAACACGTTCGTCGTCATCGTCGTGATCAGATAATAAACATAAATATGTCATATGTGAGCATAGTAATAATTATAATATAATAATATATAGGAGGTTGTACAATATACGTAGGAACCGGAAATGGGAAATACGATTTCGTTCGTTATTGCAATTTTCTTTTTCACGACACAATAATATATCATTGGTATAATATAATAAAATATATTATGATATAACGCAGTCGCATCCTGTTTTCTCTGAGAAATAATAAAATTATTTTATTATTGGTGTTGATGTAGGGAGAAAACGAACAGGATATAAAAATGATAATAATAATAATAATAATAAGTGATGATAATAATAATCAACAGTAGTAGGTACACGTTGGTAACTCAACGACGAAAAGCCGAGGGGGAAGCGCTAATCGATGTACCAACAATAATATTATTACATTATTAATTCCGTTGAAAGTGCAGTCGATTTTGCATACGCGGAGCGGCTACTAAATTAACAGGACGCCTAAAAACAAAAATAATAAAAATGATAAATTGCATAAAACAAAACAAAATGTGATAAAAAAGTTAAAAATTAACAAAAACGCGCTGAAGAGATGGACATTTGTAGCGGTCAGTAGCACAGGTACTGAGGACGCAAGATTTTATTTTGGGCATGGTTTGGATCAGATATACGATTTTTAATAATTCAACTCGGGTCAACCTATTTTTATACTATACTCTATTAGGTCGTACTAATTAAATTTCTAGTAAATAATAATCGGGGATTTGCGGAAACTTCCAGAGGAGCTTCCAAAAGTGGCAGTAACGCTGGAGACACTATTTGTCTGTATATGGGTTCAAAAGTAACCTACTTTTAAGAATATTAAATATTTTAACAGTCAATAATTGTTGATTAGACAGGCGGCGCATCATTATACGTATCAAGTACAGTTGTAGCACCTACACCATCGTTTGAGGCTATGCGTAGCGCGACCCGAGGCGAATGCAATTATATACCCAAATGTGTAGCGTGCAAAAAGCGAATAACAGTGTTAATATTAGAATAATAATAATTATTCTTACTTATTGTTATTGTAATGAGCGATGACGTGTGAAAACGGCTAAGGTATTGGGATGTTAGTAAGAAAGAAAGATGAAACGGAAAGAACAATGAAAATAGGTATTTCAAAATTAAATACCTATCTATATTAACAACGGTAGCGGTAAAACGAAATATTTCAAAAGACAGACCTTCGTAACTACGTATTGGATTTATCTCTAACCATTTTTTAACATTTTTTTAATCGCAGCAAAACCAAATTAGTTACAGTTTAGATGTATGCATAATATTTATGAATGTATGTTAATACATACATTTTTCTAACAGTTAGTATACGACTTTATGAATTTCAATCCAATTTTATATGGTTAGTTGAAACTTTCACTCACTCCATCAGTCAATTTTTAAGACCGAAAAAAAATTCAATAAATCAAATGATTAATATAATTTAGGTAGATAATTCAATTACAAACAAAAAAGATTAGGTTAATTTGAAAAAAATTGGTTCTGCCCGAGGAAAAATAGGTGTATTAGAAAAATCAAATTCAAGGTCTGCTTTTGAAATATTAAGTATTACCGTTATAGCTGAAAACACTGTATTTAGACATAGGTTACTGTAGAGAGTAGAGGCCGGGTGGCCTAACTCGAAAAATCGTAATAAGTCTTTTTTTTTTTTTTTTTTATCGGTTATTTTTAATAACAATATCGTATAATTAATTCAATTGATTTTTTAAAATAATATTATGTTATATTCACAATAATCGGTGAATAAAAAAAGCATTTCTTTGTTTTCTGTGCTTGATTAATACATCACACTACAATTTTTTTTATTTTTTTCGTTTATTGCTACAATCCGACAAGTTTGTCTAAGGTAGGTACATACATTTTTTTTTGCAAGTGTCTTGTATATATATAATATTCAGAGATAACAATATTATTTATTTATTTAAATTTAAATTGATGGTATAGTAAATGGTTAATATTTAATGAGCGTTATTATTATTACATAATATTAAAGCCAATCGTTTTGAGTCGGAGCTAAAACACATGGTATTCGATATTGTAACGCGGTATGGTATGGTAAACTATAAGCTATAGGGCAGTGCCTAGCAACCACTAGAACATTATTGTTATTGTGAATAAAGGTACATTAAATACAACGACCCCAAGTCGCCGAATATCGATAACATAGTTTGGAACTTCTAAACATTAATGACACTGTACAAACCGATCCTCTGCCGTCAAATTTAGGGTTACTCACAAGGTAACGATACAGTACTGTGAGTAAACTCACATATAATTAAGTGTAACAATTATAGGTCAGTCACAATTGTTCGGTCTTATTATGAAGCGAGATGACAGCAGTATCAAAGCAGTAAAAAATGTATTCAAACAAAATTTATTGTACTGACCATATTATAAAAAAGTATTGATGATAAAATTATATACGTTAGGGTAGGGTAGGTACTCATACCTCGGGTATGAGTATAACGTTATGCAATCCACTGAATTGCACGACTGTGGTTTTAGCTCACACTCACAAAAATTGCTTACGATTAATTTAATATTAAAAAGCAATCAAATTACTAGGAACACAAAAAAAAAACTAGTTATGTCGTATTTCATCAAAAAAGTAATTGACTTAACAATACAATTATATCAGAATATATAACCTAAATATTCCTATTCTGTAACATACACTTAATGATTATCTTATTATATAAAAGTTACAAAGTCTTTTTTTCCTTGTCTAATACAATTGAAACGACTTAACAATTTTTTTCAATAACGATGACATAAAATATGTCTAATATAAGTTGGTTTTAATTGTATATTGTAAACAACATCCAATTATTGCTCTTTATAAAACAATATAATTTTATATTGTGAAGTAGTCACACTATGGATTTAGTGGTGCAAAGCCAAAAATTTCAAATTATATAGGTTATACTTAAGTTAATTTTAATATATTATTCTCTTAATTTTAAATGAAAATATTTATAAATTTTAATTTGCCACGTCTAAGAGTAATTTATCAACAAACAAATGCATAATATATCATTTCATTGAATAAAATTGTTTTTCTCTATGTTAATTTCCATTTGTTATGACTTATTATGATTACACTAGTCTCTGTATTTAACTTCAGGAACTCTGGTAACTAAATAATTAACAATATATTAATTTTAAATAGCTTCATTCTTGTATACAGACAATAAAAATATAACCTTTTCGACTTTATAAAAATAAATGCCGCTCAATAATTAAAATAACTGATTACATAATACATATTACATACTTAAAATGTGATTGTTTATAGGGATTCATGTTAGAAAAAAAAAACAGAAATTCCCTAATTGCACTTAAAATTAAATAGATAAATTTAATAAATGGAATGATAATAAATTATAATAATAACAATAACAGGACCTCTTCGTCTTAAAAATTATTAATAAATAACGAGGCCTTTAGTAATAATATTATTATTTTATGTACATAACAAAAGAAAAAAATCGAGATTATGCGTAAACATTCAGTTACTAAGAATCACATTTTATACGTACATCACATCTAGACTATATTTAAACATTTTTAAATTAATTAGCCTAAGAGGAGATGGATAATAAAATCTAAAATAAATAATTTATTTTCATTTTTAAATTAAAAATGTTTTGTCTTGTTTTTTGGGCATTCACCTGCTTCTTAAATAGAAGATAAATCAAGTCTAGACATTTTCTTCGCGTGCTGAAATTAAAGAACCAAAATAATGTTGGCATACATTTACTTTGTTTTTTAACTCCTGATATAAAAACTACCTATGATTAATAATTAGTATATTATGTGTTTCACTTGTCTTAATACATTGAGTGAACAAATTTCAGGTTTTAAACCAAGTAAATAAAATGGCAGATACGTATAATACTTAAAAGTATAAACTGAAAATAATTTTAACTGTTTACATTGTCCATAGTAAATATTATAATAAGTATATTTCATACATAATAAGGATTAAGGTTATATTTATACTTATTAGATTAAACAGATATAATAAAAAAGACAAAAACCATAAATATTTTGTTGTCTTTGGTTTGTAAACTTTTGAACTATCTTTCAAAAAGCATTGCAAGACAAATGAAATACATTTAACAAAAAATACACTAAAATTGACATGAATACATTTGGTATAAACTCACCATGCCATGTATACATCTAGCAAGTGAAATACACAGCTTATTTGAAACGGTTGGCAAAAGCATTGGTAAGCTCATTGACAGCTACTTGTGCCACAGCTTGGCCGACCGCTTGTTGTACACGTTGCGGTATTTGCGGCATTGATCCTCGCCTATTATCGCCAATACCATGATAATAATATGAATATATAACTCGCGCATAGCCATTATTTTATAATTACAGATATTTCTTATAGTTTAGATAAATATTTTTTATAAGATATAATAAAATGTTAAAATAAATATCAACAATCTATTTGTACCATAAACCCATTGGTATAACATTAATAAATTAGTTTAAAACTGACACCAATATTATTACCAGCAGAAGCATTTGTTTTATAAATTTTTATTAAAATAAAATATATATATAATTATATATATATATATATATATGAATAAATTTTAACTGGATTATAAGCGTTGAATAATATGCTGATTGCTGAATTTAGTAACATTAATATAAGTGCATTTAATTATAACTACTTCTAGAAAAAATAAAATGTTGTTGTTATTAGTTGGTTTATCTAATTATTTTAGTACCTAGTTTTATACATAGCCAAGAAAAATGTGATTTCATGCATTCAAAATGCAATTTAAATTGATTTGTTTTATATTATATTATAAATTGTATTCATCATCAATTATTTGTTATTATATTTGATATTTTTCAGGTTACAATATTGAGAAGTTATTTATTTACTATTTACTATTTAGTATCATAATATTGAAAATGACTTTCATGTTTGAAAATATCTAAAATGATGTAAATTAATAACATTTTCAACATAATAAAAGGTTCAATTATACTTTTGTGAAGTATAAAGTAAAACAACCTGAATATTCTAAAACATTTTCTTGACTATGCAACTAGAAAACATAATATAATGATGAGCTTAAACACTAAATAATTTCTAACCAGATATTAATATCACTTCTTAAATTGTTTTAATTATAATAAATTAATAACAATGTACATCGTCTAACATTTCGTTAATTATGAGCTAAAAAAATAAAATAGTAGACAATATACCTTAAAATAGTCGAATAATATTTTATATACTTAATTCACAATCACTACCAACGATAATTGTTTAAGGGTGACTGTGTGAGTATTCCTAATATAGGAAATAATTATAAATTATAAAAGTTAAAACTTAAAGACTTACAAACTGTGAATTATTTAACAAATATTAGGTAACATACCTAGGTAAATAACATCTAATTACCTAATTATACTGATGTACTAACCTAGACAATGAGATTAACCAACATAACGAATACAAAACAAATATAATATATAAGTAAATATTTTTTTTTATAACAAATAAATAATAAAAATACTATTATTAGTCACTCAAATTAAAAGAAATAAGACAATGGACCAAATTTAGCTTACTCTGGCTTCAATTTAATGTGTATAGGTTAGTTGGTTATGAATATAGTGATTATTATTAATGAAGTTGCAGATTTAATCGGCCTCTGAAGACATGCTCGACAATACATATTAACGGCGTCTGAAATGTAAAAAAAACCACACCGTCGCCGTTGCTGCCTTTTACACTAAATGTTAGTAGCTCAAACTAACTACATGTTAGTGAGTACTATCATTAAGTACATAGCTAACTAGCTAATAATTGTTAGTAAAGCTAGTAGTTAGCTACGCACTAAATAATTACTAATTTTAATACATATATAATTAACAGAACTATATAATATTAGATTCAATTTATGGGAATTTCTATGAGCTGTAATGATAAATGTTTAAAGCAATGAAATGCCCAAATTGACTTACGAAGGAATTAAAGGAGGAGGAAGTCCCTGGCCACCAGGCCTACCAGGTGGAGCAGGAGGTTGTCGTCCCTGTTCTGGCCCAGGTCTGTTGGGTATTGCTGGAGCTGGTCTTCCTGAAGCTGGAGGTGGTGGAGGTGCTCTTGATGCAGCATTTGCAGGTGTTGGGTTAGAAGGTACTCCTCTACGTCCAGCACCACCAGGGCTTGGAGGAGACAACCTTTAACAGTTATAAAAATATAGAATAAGAACTGTAAGAGGTGCACAAATATGCACAAATAATTTATAACAAATCTACCTTGGGTTATCAAGACTAGATGCAAGCCAATCATTCTTGACTGGTGGTGGAACGGGTGTGGTAACAGTAGCCATTGATACATCACCAATAATTCTCAATGCTTCTTTACATGCTTGGTACATGCGCATCATTTCCTCACGTTTTACAGCCTCTTCTGCACTTTCTTCCATCATTTGAGACTTTAATACAAAATTTACTGATATAGTCTTAAAATTCATTCATTATTAAATATAAATAATAAATATTTATATATTTAATGATAATATTAATAACAGTTGTATTATATTGTATAAAATGTAATTTATTTATTAGAACTTTTTAATAATATAAATTCAGTACTTATTAAAAATATTTTATAATTTTTAAAGATATTTTATTGTTGAAAATAACCAAGAATTACATAAAAGTTGGTATTTTTGAGATAGTTTAACCATTATAAGGACAACTATCATCTGTAGTCCATCTTACAAAAGCACGAAAAGCAAATTTGTGTTCGGTAGAATCAATTGGATCCATTAATATACATATATAATAAAAGCATAAATGAAGGTATAGTTCCAACACAGTTTAAAATAGCTATTGTAAAACTATTTTTAAAAACGGAGATAGACAAGTTTTAAATAACTATAGGCCGATATCGTTAATCACCAATTTTGCAAAAATTCTTGAAAAAATAGTTAAATCAAGACTAATTATGTTTTTAGAAAGCAATAAACTGCTCTCTAAAAATCAGTATGGTTTTAGGCCAGGTCTAGGAACAACAGACGCATTACATCAGGTAACTAAACTTATATGATGCACTCGATAATAGCAAAAACCTATTACAGTTATCCTAGATTTTTCAAAGGCCTTTGATGCGGTTGACCATATTGAATTATTAAAAATCATGCCTAGTTTTGGTATCATAAAATATAGTTATAAATGGTTTGCAAGCTATTTAAATAACAGAACCCAGATGGTTAAGATAAATGATAATATAGAAAATAAGACAACACTAAATTGTGGTGTACCTCAAGGGAGTGTTCTTGGCCCGGTTCTATTGATAATGTACATAAATAGTATATGCAACACGTAAATTGATGGGTCTATATTGATGGGTGTATGCGGATGATACATGCTTAGTTTTTTCTGATAACTCTTGAGACATAGTCCATAATAAATTAATTGTGGAAACAAACCGCTTAATCCAGAAAGTAAACTCAGTAAAAATAACTATAAACTATTAAAAAACAGTTTTTATGGCCTTCTCTATAATTTCGCAAACTTCACTTTTCAAGAATTAATAGTGTGTAATTACGATAATAACACAGATAATCCAACATACTCCAAAATAAATAATCACAAAAGTAAGAATAGTAAGATATTTAAGTCTGACTTTCGATTATAATATGAGATGGCATATACATATACTAAACATTACAACGCGATTAAGGACCATCATATTCAAACTTTATAATATACAAAATTTTATCTCCGATGATACCATGAGAATGGTATACATGTCTTTATATCAATCGATTTGCCAATATGGAATAAGAGTATGGGGGGGAGCTTCGGAAAATGTACTAAGACCATTGATCAAGCAGAAAAATAAAGCCATTCTTCGTATCTATCTAAATAAAACAAATAAAACTGAATCTTCAAACAAAAACTACCTAGAACTTGGTATTCTACCTGTAGGTGAGTCATACAATAAATTTACTATAAGCTTTATCTTAAAAAAACTTCCACTAATGGAAAATATTACTAATAAACAAGAAACTATTGCCTACGATATTAAAATAAATTACCCAAAAAAAAGTGTAGGCCAGAATTGTATGGATTATTTAGGACCTAAAGCGTTCAATTCACTAAATCTAAATGATAAAAAATATCTTGGAACAAATTCCACTAAAAATGTTAATTCATATCTTAATAAAATACTTCTACCTATGTGAGGGATGAGATACCTATTTAAATTTATTTAAATTTATTTTATATTTTTTTTTTTTGAAATTTATTTTAATTTTTTATATGTATGTATTACATCTGTACTGTAATTATATATCTAGTATTCATAATCACTTTTATAGTAATTAACTTATATTATGTTCTATCATGTATGTCTCTTATGTTTTAGTTATTAAGTAATACCTAAAACGTTTTTTGTACTTTTATGATTTTATTTTTAATTAATATGTAATTTATGTCATATGTTTTACGATATTCAATCTAAATTTATCCACATATATTATTATTAAATATTATAACTCTCAACCTCCAACACAAGCTTTATTGCTTATAGGAGGTTGATAAACCATATATTTATTATTGATAAAATGTTAAAATATGTTAAGTTATATAATAAATGGTTCTTATTCAAAAAAAAAAAAAATTTTAGATTTTTAACTTTAATATTCGGGCAAATTTACCTATTATCAAACAAAGATAAGAGCATATGTTGATTGTTTTTCCAATAATTTATATTGGTTGTTTACAATATTTTTATTTTTAAATTGTAATATTACACATAGATACTCAAATTGTATGTACAAACATAATGTTTTTATCTTTAAGTTTGATAATGATCAATTCACTCTACTATTAAAAATGTAAAGCTAACAACATAATATTGGTTCAACTAAACACATTTTTGTTATAATGTATGTTTTTAAGACAAAGACAAGATATGTAGGTAAAGAGTCCCCTTCAAATGAATCATTTTCATCAGATTTGATTGGTATCACACTATCACGTATGTAATATTCAGAAAATAGATGTCTTTTTTGCTAATTTTTAAGTGCAAATTCAAACATTTTAGTATATATATTTATAATTTATGTATATTTAAGATTTTTTAGCACATATTTGGTTGGTTTTTAATGCACATAAATCCACGCTCTATTAATAACTATCAGAAAATCATTATTATGCTTAATAAACAATAAAGCTGTTATTAAAATTCTTAAATAATGTTATTAGTAATATGAGTCAAGTTATATTTAATCATTATTATCTTGTTATGTCTATGGTGTTTGTAACTTACTTGATAAATTATTACCCAATAAGATCAAATGATAACAATGTTTTTTATAACTATTACTTTTTTATCAAAATCTAAAAAAAAATTGTCTTAAAAGAGCCAAATATACTTAACATAATTTGTGTTATAATAAATAAAGTTTTATTAAACAAACAAACTTCTGTTTTTTTATTTGGATCCCCCTTTCTCATTTTTCAACAGATATATTTTTTGAGAATTTTGATGTATAAAACATTGATAATTAAAATTTTAATGAGTATTTAGGTTATAATTATGTGCACCAAGGATAATATGTCTATGGTAATGGGTTAAGTAGAAATGGGGGCTTTGATGATTTTAAAATGTTGGTATTAACTAACTACCATTGATCTATCAATATAAATAATTTTAAAAAATTATCAAAGTATAATAAATACTTTTTTAAAACCATTTTTAAGGAATATTATCCTTAGTATAAATATTTGTAACTTTTCTACTGAACAGGGCACCTTTTTTTTTGCAATTTTTTTTTTTGAAACTTATGCAGTTAAGTACGCTGAAAACGATGGTGAAGTTAGAATTTGGAGCACGAACTTAGTTTTGAAGTCACAGCCTAATGAAGTTCACTGTTTCGAGATTTTTACGCATTCACCTCGGGTGAACTTAGGTTTTCATAAATATTGTTTTTAAAGTACATTTATTGCCAGCACGGCCACTCGCTCGCTCGGACATTAAAATCGAAAATATCCTCCTATTTGCTATGCAACACCACATCAAGTAGGTCACAGGGTACCTTCTGTGTCACTCAACGCAAAAAAATTCGAAATAGTCGTAGTAAAGTAGTGTGATGCGCGAATGCATAAAAATTGAGAAATAATGAACTTCATTGGGCCATAACTTCAAAACTCCATGCACCAAAATTTAACTTAACCATCGTTCTCAAAGTACTTAAGTAGTTAAGTTTTAAAAAAAAAAAATTGTAAAAAAACGGGTGCCCGGAAAAGTAGAAATATACCAAATATTTTAATAACTCAAAAACTAAGCATTAGAATTTGTCTTTAGGCACATCCAAATTTTCAAAAGAAAATAATTTGCATAAAAAAGGGGTTCTTATTTAAAAAATAGAACTTTGTATCACCACAATGAGTAAGTAATACAACAAATATCTAGAATTTGAAAATATGGTTTTTTAGTTTACTTAAAAATAATCAAAATCGGAATTTGAATAAATGTAATTGTATACATTTTTGTCCAGAGCGACTAAATATGAAGAAAAAAAAACCGAGGGACCGATAGAAGGTTACATTTTATGATACATTTCACTCTTTAGCATTTAAGCAATCTTGACTTGTTAAATATATATATTTTCATTATTCTAAGTTTAGAAAATTGGAAATAACACAAAATATTAAGAACTATTTTAGTCTTAAGCACTGCTCCGTCAAGTTATCTGACAACAACTATACAATATTATATACTATATTGATATTAAATAATTGCAATATTTAAGAATATGCATTATACATAAATTACCTGATCACCAGATGCATAAAGATGAGCTAATAATTCTCCATTAATAAAATCTTTTGAGTTGTTTATGATCAAATGCATAATGATTTTAGGGACTAGATCTCGACAAGATTTTGTTACAATTTTCATATATGAATCAACTAGATTTCGTATAGTCTCTACTTGTCTTTCCAAAACTGGATCCATAGATGTGGTCGATTCTGTACTGCTCTATAATAGTAAAATGTTAAGTTGATAAATATTTTATAAATTATTATTGAGAAATTAAAATATGACACTAACCTCACGACCATCCTGATCGAAAGGCAAAAAAAAAAATTAATTAATTAAAAATATATGCATAAATATTTCAAATGTCAATTAATACAATTTTACCTCATCACTATTGGATACATCGGATGACTTTTCTGGGTAAACACCTGCACGTAAAAATGATGCCTTCCAAGAATCTACATCATCTTGTGTTTCGCAACTTAATTCAAGCTGTTTGTAGTCCTAAATAAATATATTTATGTAATTAAAAAAATGTTAGAAACCAATTCTCCACTGATCTTTTGGAAAAAGTTAAATACAATGATAAATTGTAATTGTCATTGATAAAACCATAACAATAGTATAATATACTATTTTATTAATCATAATTTAGAACATATTAAGAGTTAAAAATTACTATGACATGAATTTTCAATTTAATTAAAAACCAGTGGAGAGTAGGCTTAATGTTACACATAATTCAATTCAAAATTCACCTTGTAAACATTACGGCCTTCTGGATTAAATAGTGCAAATGTATGACGACGTGACATAAAACCTTGTTCAACATCTTTGATTTTCAATCCATCTAATGGTAACATGTACTTTTTTTCTCTTTCCTTTAAAAGTAATAATTATTTATTTCCATAAAATATCTAACAAAAAATATTTATAATTAAGTACATACCTCTTCATCTTTGAACCATGAGATGTTTTCTGACATTAACACAAACCAATAATCCCTAGATCCTCCTTTCATAATGCCTAAATTGTGTATACACATCCATCCTTTACGTATCACCTGATTACCAAGCTTATGAGTTTTGTTGGAGTTATCAGAAGACTGTTGTGCACTACAAGACAATATTATATTATATTACATAACAAATTAGTAACATTCATAAAAGTTGAGATACAACTCTTGTTACATACTTTGCAAATCCTATGAAATCTTCATGATTTGTATTCATGTAAGCAAGCTCACATTCAACCAATAGGATTAACTGTTCTTTACACATTTGGTCACGGTTACGAATATATGATGTAATGATACGTTCTGTTTCTTCTCGTAAACGTGGATACCTGGACATCTATAATATCAAAATACATATTTCTTAAAATATTTATTTATAAAACAAGTGTATGAATATCAATTATGTTCATACCTTATCTGTACAAATTCTAACGACGTTAGATAATTCATTAACAACGAGATCGGTACATTTCAATGATGGTTCTTTCAATCTAGCAATTTGTTTTTTCACAATAGCTTCAAATGCCATATCAGGTGTGAATAAACCCACTCTTATACCTATAAAAATTAATATATTTATTTATGAATGTTAAGTATATTTTTGTGGTGTATTACACACCATGAATGTTTCTGATGGCAAATGCTATTTCCCTCCTTAGTTCTTTTTCATCAATTTCCATTTTCACAATTTCAAATGGGAAACGCTCATGGAACAAACGATTAATTTTAGCACCTCCAGATAGTTCATTGGTATTTATCTGGGCAGAACCAGAACCTTCAATTGTGCGTTCAAAATCAGATTGAAGTTGTTGAATCATTCTAAATTCATGAGAACATAATAAATAATAGTGTACAAATAAATAATAAATGGCTTAAAATTTCTTACTGTAACATTGCTTTGGTTTTAATAGCTGGATCATCTGGCCTAAAGTATTTAAATTGTTCGACATCTTTTTCTAATGTAAGTAATTGTTTCTAAAAGTGATAATATTATAAGTGACAATGACCTTTACAAAAATAAAATAAAACATACTTGTAATTTATCTCTAAGGCCTGGCAATGTATCTCTAATATGATTTGTGAGCTGTTGATTCAAAACTCTTTGCAAATATGGTGTACCAAGTCTGTCAGCCATGTGTCTATATGATGGATGTCTAAACAAAAAAATTATAACTTATATAGATTCTCTTATAGATTCAAATTTTTAACTGAATAATAAATATTCAACATACGCCAAGAAGAATTTCCTTTCTGCACTCAAAGCAGCTTTTATATCTTTACGGCCATCGATATCTTTCTGACTTCTATTTACTACACCAATGTAACCACGCCTGAGAGGCAGAAGCTTGTTTTCCAGTATGTCTCTAGCATCAGTTCCTTCGTCCATCAGATCCAATTTTGTTATGACACCAATAGTTCGCATACCTAAGAAATTAATATTATGTGTTTTAATTATATACAGATACAAATGTAAAAAAGTGCATAAAACTAATTTCAACAACAGTTAATTTAAAATTTAAAAAAAAAAAATATACAACTTTTGTTGATAAAATATGAACATGCTTCATTAATATTAAGTTAGGTAAATAGTTGCAATGGTTCAAAAATCAAAGTGGATGTAATTATTTATTGATAATGGTAAAAAAAAATGCATAAAATATCTAAAGTAATAATTAAAAAAATAGGATTTATTATTTAATACATAGCATGCAGTTTCACTACCATACATAATACATGTCTAAATAATCACATTTATAGGCGTGTGATAACTTATAAAATCGATTAATACTTTTAAAATTGACATAATGAACAGTGAATAGTAGTTTTCAAATGTTGCTAAAACTTAAAATTGAATTTTAAAATCATTAAATATCAAAATAAAGTGTACAACCTGATAAAGATTACAATATATCAAAAACTCATCACACCAATAAAATGGAATAAAATGAAACAGATCTGATTGTTTTTATATTAATACTTTAAATGGGTATGCCGTTCATAAGTTCTCTAATAAATAATCATTTTATACTGATTATGTTGATATAGTAGGTACAGATTATTTAAGAGTTTATTAATACACAATATGTAGGTGGATGGAAAATCTTATCATTTCTTACCTTCAGGGTCAACTTCTTTAGAAATTTTTAATGCATCACTGTTGGCCAAATCTTGGTTAGCTGGTGTTACAGCCAAAATCAGGCAATTATCTCGTTTAACAAAAGTATATAACATTGATCTTATTTGTTGCTCTATGTCGGGAGGCTGGTCCCCAACAGGTACCTTGGTCATACCAGGCAAATCAACAAGGGTCAGGTTCAACACTGGAAAATAATACTAGAACAACTACACAACGGCCACAAATAAAACCAACAATGTTGAAAAATGTATGACTTGTTCCCTAGCCCTACACCTTGATTTATAACGAATCATTAATGATAATTTCTATACACTGTTTTAGTCTTCAATCAGAATTAAGCCATTAGATTGGTAAAACATTTTTTCTTAAGGTTTAAAGAAACAAAAAATACTTTTAAGCAATGTACAAAGAACATTCTAAGGAAAACTAAAAAAACGACAAAATTGCTAATAGTATGACTTGGTGCAATATTTCCGAGCAGACTACTGGCCGATTAACGTTTACCGTCTGGGTCAACTTGTTTTGAAATTTGTAAGGCATCTGAAGTAGCCAAATCAGCATTAGCTGGCGAAACAGCCAGTATAAGACATGTTTCTTTTGTGATAAATTGGAACAGCATGTCTTTGATTTGTTGTTCAATGTCAGCTGGTTGATCACCCACTGGCACTTTTGTCAAGCCAGGCAAGTCGATCATTGTGATGTTTAAAACTGTTTACACACGTTATAAATAATAACCATAGTAAAATGGTATGACTTTTAAACAATATAAAAATTAGATTCAAATTACTGAATAAAACTAACAGTTTTGAAATCATAATAAAAAATTAAATATTATTGTCTATTAGCTATCTTTTTTTTCTTTCAAATACCAAATAATCATTGTATAAAATATGTTGGAATTAATTAGTATAATATGTTATTAACAATTTAATTTATGGAAATTTAAGGTGTTACTTCTAATAGTTTCTATATTATATAACAAAAATTAAATTAAATTTCTTTAAATTTTTTTAATGGTACAATATAGGTAGGTTAATATATGTGCTGTACTTACCATTAGGAGAATATACCCTCAAATTTATTGGTATGTTAGAAATTCCTTTATTAGATCCAGTCATACGATCAGTTTCATTTTCTATTTCACGCCTAATTTCATCAAAATCAGCAAACTTTTTTCCTTTGCAATGAAGAAATTCTCCATATTCTGTAAAAATTAAAATTAAATTATAATAATGAAAAACATAGGTACCTAATTAATTATCCACTAAGAGTAAATCTTGGTTTTTATTTTATTTTTAACTTGTTTAATTTAATTTTATAATACAAATTTAATATATTAATATAGTTATGATTTTTTTTTAGATAATTTAACAAATAAAAATATATTTTAACAAGCAATGATGAAGGTTAGAAATGAATAAAATTGCTTTTATTAATGATGTCAAAATGTAAATGATTTTAATAAGTGGGATGTAATAGAAGTTAAATGGTACTTAAAAAAGGTCATAATTTATTAAAATGTTTTAATGTTTAATAATTCAAACTTAAGTTGGGTATTGACTAAGTACAATTTTTAAGTTTGTTTTAATGAAAAATGTCTTTCCTATATCATACTTAATGACATCAAAGGAAGTGGTTATCCGATTGGTTAGATCACGTTTAAAAACAGAAAGGTTTTGTTCAAACTCAATCAAATAACAATAACCTTATCATTTTACATAATATAGGTACAATTTAACTTACCCAATGTACTATTAATCAACTGAAGAATAAGAGGACGACGAGTTACAATTCCAGAACCTCTTGGTAGAAAATCCCTAAAAATAAATGTTGTAAATAAAAATGTACCTATGTTAAACAATTCAAATATAAAGCATTTTCAAAGAATGAGCATGAACATTCTAATAACATATGTATGTTCACATTATACACAAAAGTACTAGATAGTTAATAATCATTTAATATGTAACTAATTATTTATATTTTATTATAGAAAATATAATATATATATACGGTTAGTTTGAATAGTGGGGAGCAGCTAACCTTGATTAAAGGTGCTGTAAATTAAGCCACCCACATGTAAGACTAGCCATACAACATTTTTAAATGTTCATAACTTGCTTTAAGATTATATCAGCGCACTATTTGTTTTCTCTCTCTGGACAAACGCATTTACGCAGAATCATTTTTCTATGTTTTTAAGTAATTTAGAATAAAATCACCCATTAAAAAAAACATTTTTCCTCAAAAACAAATCATATTTTTGAGGGAATGACATTTTGATTTGTCTAAATATTGTCTCAAAACTATTTAAACATATTTTAAATGTACCTACAACATTTTTTTGTTTATTTTGAAAGTTAAATAACAATAAAATATAAAATTGATATGTCATTCCCTCAAAAATATTATTCTCTATCTTTTTTGTAATAGGTGATTTTACTCTAGGATAACCGAGGTTAACTTAAAAACATAGAAAAAATGATTCTGAATTAATGCGTTTTGTCTATGTTGAGCGTGGGCTAGTAAGAGAAAACAAATAGGTAGTGCGCTGACATCCTCTTAAAACTAAAAAAAATTCTTAAAAAAAACTTCAAGATGTTTGAATTTGAGTCAAATTCAGAACATGTATATGTCTTATAGCTGGGGGTCATTCTATAATTTGAATATTATAAATTCTATTTTAACAGAGAGCGTAACCATGACGTCATGAACGAAACCGGTTCATACTCGCCAGTCCACCATTTCTATACCGTCGTCCAGATACATTGCAACAACCATGGCATCAATAGGTGTAAATAAAATGTATAAATAAATTTGTATAAACCAATATTGGTTGATCCTGTTGATAGGTGTTCGACAATGTTGGCACGCGGAAATTATTGGTATTCGTAACCTTAGCTCATAACTTCTCATAATTATATTAATAACTTACTATCAGTAGCCATAAGACATATACATGTACTGATGCATCTGCATGCAGTGTGGATATTCTTATTTTTTTTTTTTATTTTAGAAGTCCAGATTTTTTTTAATTTGAAGTTAGATCAGGTATTAATGAACTAATCCCTAGTCTTTTTCAATTAATAATTTTATCCTGCCTTACTCATCGGCTATACAGAATTAATCACAATTTATTAATTGACAAGCAGATCCAAAAGGTTAAGTATTCCTGGTATATAATATACTTCAAAACATGGTCTATATTATTTATGTGCTTATTAACTTAATAAACCTAGTAACATTGATAATCCATTTTACTATTAACTTGTTAAACTAAGTTAAGTAAGTTACTGCTTATAACTTCTTGTATGAAATGTTGAAAATATTTTAACTAGGTTTTTAAAAGAAAGTGAATTGTTGAAATTCATCTAAAAAGTTACACATGAGTAAATATGGAACACCATATTAATTTATAAAACAAAAAAAAACTATTGACCAAAATTTCTAGTAGTGAATCAGATCTATTACTAGATTTCTCTTTAGTAAATAGGTAAAGTACCTAGGTGGGGATGAATGAAATAAACTATAGTGATCATAATTTAGGTACAATGAGAAACCAACCTAAAAAATAATATAGGTGCCTAACTACAATATTTAATGTATTTAAAACAATAATGCATTTAATCCAATAATTATTAACTATTTATACCTACAAAATAGATTTACAACTAATATGCTTTATATTTTATAACTAAAATATCAATACATTTACAATGGATATCATCCAAATATCTACTGAGGGTTAATATGAAACTATGACACATTTTACGATACCTACATAATAAGATTTTTCTTGAAATATGTATTTAAAACATACAATTCCTAATATAATTAAAAGTGAACCTACCTACTATTTTTCATAATAGGTACACATTTTTATCTAATCAATAAAATAAATTAATGGTAATAAAATAATTATTATTTTAATGCATTTTTTTTTTAAGTAGATTAGATACCTATATTTTTTACCATTGCATTCAACTATTCAACTTGATGTTCTTTTTCAAGCAGGGTCGGTAGGCGTTAAAACATGTTCAGTAAAAAATGTACATGTGTTTATCATCAAGACTTAAATAATCAATAATTATTGTTGTTTTGAACCATTAACTGTTTAGTTATGTATTTGCATGTGAAATATAAATAAAAAATAACTCATAATCTAAACTATAAACTGTTTTAGGTATCGTAAAATTATGTCATCTAGGTCTGTGCACCTTGAAAGTAGAAAATTTATTATAATATACTGTTATTACTATTATTCAAGAGTTTAAAGTTATTCAAATCAAAATATCTTCAAATGCATTGGTGTTATACGAGGTGTTATATAATGATCATGTTGAAGATTAAGTTACAAATTAGTTGTCGATCAAGTAATTAAATGTACCTACTTAAATTAATAATTACAAGAACTGGTAACATAGGTACTCTTAAGGCTACAAATGAATAGAATAGATACAAAATTATCATTAGTTTAGATTAGAAATGATCAATTACATTACAGTTATAGCCATAGTACCTAAAGACGTTTGAAACATATATACGTTATAATTAAAAATATTTAACAACCAATGTGAAACATATTACATATTTAAACATAAACTGATAAATTTCTATCAAGTAAAATAACCCGTACCCAACTGCCACAATATAGGTAATGCTCATACACCGAGGCATGTACCTACCCGATTTAAATATTCCATCAATAAACATGTACATTGTGTTTAGCTAGAGGTATTTATAAATTAAATTTTACATCTATCTCTGTAATTCGGCCCATCATCCAAACGATTAAACCTTATAGATACGTCCCTATCACGGGGCTCTCGAAATATATTTTGATCTCGTTTATTTTTCAATGGACTAATATTAGGTTAAAATAACCTATAGATAGGTACATGACATAAAATAAATAGTGAAAATGATAGTGGTAAAAATATTCTGTGTGCAAATACAGAGGTAAACATGAAACTGATATTGACCGTAGGATCGTAGTTTTAAACGAAGACGTATCAAATCGATTGAAATGAGACGAGAAGGCCGCTCTATTGGTCATTGTGCAGTTGTAACGGACTAATTTGGGGGCCGCCTATGGACAGATATTACACAGACAGTGGACATAAAACAAACATCAGATCTCTAACAATCAGCAATTTTTTTATAATTTTTTATTTATTATTCAAGAAGACAAAGGGCCACACTGAACATGTTGTCGCATTAATCGGAACAAAAATAACATTCTGGCAGTCGGTTAAGGGCAAGTCGTGTGGTAGCGAACCCAAGACAAACCGACGAACGTCGCGTTTTGCTTTACCTTCCCACAAAGTTCTCCAGCACGGAACTTTTACCAGCGCTCTGGCCACCGACCACCGCGATCTGGGGCAGGTCCAGCTGCATGTGCACGCCCAGCTGGGTGAACGCATCTTGGAGCTTGTTCACGATGGGTATCAACTGTTCCATGCCCATGTTGCCGGCCATCGCGGACAGCGGCGAAGAGCTATGGGTGGTGTTGTAGTGGACGTATGTGTCTCACCGGAGAGGACGGCGGATCCAATACGTCAGATCAACGACGACAGACGGTCGGGCGGACTCTTTATTATTTTACAGTGATACACCTGCGACGATATCGCGAGGCGGTGACGGTAACGGTGACGACGGCGGCGGCGGCGACGACGACACACGCACTACGCACAATCACGTCTCACACCGTCCGCTGGACAATAAACGTCACCACTGGCAGCAGCAGAAGCAAAACATACGGACGGAAGCGATCGTTCGTACGGAGTACGGATACTGATGATTGCGCGTGTGCGCGCGCGCACCCGCGCTTGTGTGAGTTTTTTGGGTGTTTGTGTGTGTGTGTGTTTGTGTGTGTATGTGCGTGTGCGTGCGGCGGCAAATGGCAACGATTACAGTCAAACGGTCCGGCTCTCTCGGATTCCGACGAATGACACCGACCGGGTACGAGCGGCGAGGAGCGCGGCTGCCGGTCGACGAGCCGCTGTTCGGCACACGAGCGCGCCCGAATTCAAACGAACCCCGCGCTGCGGCCCAAACGCTCCGAAGTCCGGAACACTCCTGAGTGCTCAAACAAGTAACAACCCTACCGGAGTCGGTTTTGCGCGGACTCGCGGCCGCACGGTCGTCGTCCGCGGCGTGTACTGTGGGGCTGGAGTTTATAATACGAGTCCGTCTGGTTTTCACCTGGCAAAATACCCAAAACGGAAGATCCCGAAAGTAAAACGTTTCGAAACGGGAGAAGGAACACCGTCGTCGAATACGTTGGGTTTGAGATCGAAAACGGTCCTGCGCGGCGGCGGCGGCCGAACAGCGGTCGTCACACGGGTGCGCGTCCGTACGGGTGGACGTGCGCGCCACGCCCCGCCGCCAGCCTACCGGCCGCCGCTCGACTCGTTGCCGCCGTCGACGACGAGGAGTCGAGGAGGAAAAAAGCTTTCGCGACGACGACGACGCCACCGCTCTAAGTTATACTTTACGCACGACGGCGACGACCCTTTATCGATTCCCTTTTTCACTATTCCGCATTTCCGCGCGTGGTGCGTGTTATATACATGTCATAATATCGGCAACTCGGAAAATCCTTGCCCCGCACTCATTGCATAATGATTATTATTATATCGCAGTGCATAAATGCATAATGTACGAGCGTCGGAGCATACGCGATTATTATCATATTATAAATGTATAATATTTTGTCGGTTTATTGAACGCGACACGCGTACGCCCACCTAAAAACCGTGACATTAATAAGAAATATAATATTTAATAATATACAAATTGTCGAATCCTCTCGCTTATCGAAAACGCGAATGGTATTATAAATTTGATATTGTATTTTGCGTAATGTAATCGTATAATACATAAATTAACATGAACTCAGACGCAACACGCGTGAGTCATTGTAACCCATATTATTACTATTATTATTGTTAAGTCGTTATGTGCTGGTGGAGTAAATAATATTGTTGTAATATCATTACAAATTATTTGTTCAATGACACCTACTAAAATTTTTTTTAAATAATAAGCGCGTAGGCATGTGGAAAAATTGTACACGTGGATCTAAAATAAATATTATTATGAGCATACCGTAATACTAGTTGTCTCGCTGTTTGCCGTATAGGTATAGTCGTGTAGACCTAACTTAACTGACTATATGAAATGTTCAAATATTATATACTATTTTCATAATATAGTCTGTGGTATAGACACGGACTGAGATAGTAGTCCATACTATCTTAGTCCGTGGGTATAGACGTAAAGTGTACCTACCTATATACCGGCTGTACCCAATATACCTACGTAGACGGCAGACGCGGCTGTTACGGACAGATTTGCACAGCTGCACAAGTGTCCCCGCGGGGAGTGGTGCCCCCCATGTTACTTGCTACGACCGACATAATAATAATATATCACTATATTATATTATGCTATATAATATTTACGTGTGCGGTACAAATAATTTGCGTTATTATTGTTATAATATTGTCGTGTTCGACGCAAAAAAATAGAAGCCAATAGCATGAAATGTAGTTGATCGTTATAGGTGTATTATATTATTGTTGAGGAGTTAATAGGACACTAGATCTATACACCTTCGGTCGTCGGAGGTACGAACTGGGTTTTCCTGATTTCCTCCGTACGCTAACCCCTCTTCCGCCTCCAACGATTGTTGTTTTCATGACAGCCGAAACGTAAAAATAAATAACCGTAATCCTTCGTCTCGGGAAAATCAAAAAACATTATACGGTATGCCGAAAAAAAACCGACTCTAGGTACATAATAAACGTCCGTAACGAAATGAATTAATAATCGTCCCGAATCGCCATAATAATGTATAGATAATAATATAGGCCTATAATAGCCATATGCCATTATATAGGAGACGATTTTCGTCGTATATTCATATCTATATCGCATGATGATTTCCTAAAAACAACGTTAATTAAGTCTAATTACAAAATACAAACGAATTTGTACAGTCCATTGGAACCCTAACTATATTTTTCTAGTGTAGAAAAGTTTAAATTTTAATCTGCCAGCGCATTTATACCAATTACCAGGCGACGTACTCTGTGTGATACTAATTCTGTGATTAAAATAATATGGTAAAAGTTTTGGATGACAACTTTACGAACGTGCGAACGACTTCGTCGTCCAATTCTGGCGGTACGAGTCTTGTGCGCGTATATAATTGGTATTATTTGAGAGCCTCGTCACTTCATAACACTGACGAATCTATATAATATACGTATAGTATAAGTACACATAGGTGTAGATAGGAGTTCTTTAAGAGGGCCTGAGTGCCTTGGCCTCCCAAAAATACTCAAAGCTCCCCCTCCCCCAATTATTATTTTTTATTTTTTTATTAATTGGCTCATTTTGTGTGGGAAGATTTCAATTAATTTTCCATCTATATGGACTATGACTGCAGTTGGCTAAAGCCATAATTATACAGTTTTTTATCTTGCAGGCGTCTATAGTATATTCTCGGGTTTTCAATTATTATAGTCTTAATTCTTTTCATTTATAATATTATTTTAATGTACTTGGTACTCATTATTTTACTGTCTAAATAAATGTGACTTAATAAATATATTAAATAATGCAAAATACAGAAACTATAATATATCAACTATAGCCTATAGGCTATAACGACCGTCAAGGGACCGTTTAAAATAAGCCATTGTAGTAGAATCGTTATAAACGAAAAGTGAAAAAAAGAAAAATTAAAAAAGTTTGATTACATGACATATAGTTACACATTTTTAAAAGGTATTGTTCTGCAAATGTATGTCATGTATGTCATTATTAGTTATTATACTTACCTATCTAAATTCTAAGTTAAATTTTTATATTAGATCAATATAGATAACATTGTTTGGGAAAGCCTATCGTTTGCAATAGTCAATATAAAGTAATAAACGAATATTTTAGGAAGTTGCCTACGTTGTAAAACTTTTTTAATGTTAACCTAAGTATAATACATTGGTACATCAGTGATAACTTGATAAACTGTTCACGACAAATCGGCGATCAATATCGGCAATCCGCCGTTCCCCGACGAGTTATTGGGATAACTTGGACGATCCGGAGAGTAAACGTAACGTTCTTAGATCTTATATATATGATCTAAGGTAAAGATAGTAACTCTCGGCGATCCCATAGAATTTGCTGCTTCCACGGATACCACCGGCAATCGACCAAGAGATTTCCGAGTCGGCTGAACCTGCGGCCGACAACCCGTGCATCTTTAAAAAGAAAACAGTCTTCTTTTTTAAGACAAATTATGTAATTGCTCGAAATTCAAAGCCCAAAATAGTACTTTTCAGTTTTTAGACTAATAGATAGATCTCTTCACCCCATTAGCTTATTTAAATATTCTCACCCTGAGCTAACGGGATTAAAACAAACACTTATTTGAGCGGGCATTTCTATACCGAATAGCCTTGTCCAGATACCTATAATTCACCAGCACTTATTCAAATATTTCAATATTAGCGCCATGAAAACTACTGGTGGACGATGTCAGGACCGTCGCCCACGCCAGCCATCTATTTGGATATCGTCATCCGGCTATCCGGGTTGACCCCACTTTTAGAACATATGTCATATATATATATACACAACTTAATAACCTAGGTTGGACATTCATGAATTAAATTTATTTCCATGTTATGTATAGTTAGTAGTTACTAATCAGCTAGTTAAATAGTTTTATAGTCACCTTAAGTTAATTGTTTTACCGATATAAATCTCATCATGACATCTTAGATTAAAACATATATATATTTTTTTTAATTTAAAAATAAGCCTCAACCACTGGGGTTATTGGCGTTTCAAAAATACATATTACATTTATTTATAGTCAAGTCCAGGGAGTGTTGTTACTGGGTGGCTTCTTCCATCAACCATTTCATGTCATTGTAAATAATATAGCCCATATTCTTATTGTGCGTATATTGGTAAAGACTAAAGATTGTATAATACTTATAAAAAAAAAAACATTTATTTAAATTTTATTAATAATAAGGTGTATAATGTATATAGGATAATAAATATGATACAAATATACAATACGTTTTAAGAAAATATGAATTGTATGTGATATATCTAAATATTTATGTTATATTTTTTGAGAAGTTCTAGGATTGAAAAAACATATTTTGTTTTGTATAAATTATTGTTTTTACCAAAAAAAAAAAACAGAAACAGCTGGTATATTATTCTGAGTGGAACGATGAATGTATTGATTTTACAATGATGTGTGATTTTTTATTTTTTTTTGTCATCACCTTTTAGGACAGTAAAAAAAGTGCTTAGATTTTCTTCAACAGTATCTTTTCTGATAGGAAAGTGAATCTAGTTGGTACTTTGGGGGGCCAAAAGTAAAAATTTCACAGTAGTTTTCAAAAGCGCTGTGAAAAACAAAAAAAAATTAAGGAAAAACTGGAATTTTTATGCAAAATCGATTTTGGTTTTTGGTGCAACTCTTAAACACATGGTCGTACATGAAATGTTGACTGAATGTTTATATTAGCATATTCTATACACCATAAAATTTTCCAAATATTTTGACTTATTTTGAGCTCTTTATGGACATTTTCAGTTTCATTTTTTTTAGTTTTTCTTTCTATAAATATCAATAAAATTTTATTTGTTGGCTAAAAAAGCTTGAAAATTTAATTCAAGGCTCCTGATATATTGCTACAATAGCAGTTGAAAAATATTAAAAATACATTGTCACAATTTTTTTTTATAATCATTTAAAATTCGAATTTTGACAAAATATATAAAATTTTCAACTTGCGTTCAACCTGCGTATATATAAATATAAATACAACCATATAGAAATCTCCATAGAAAATTACAATCACAGTCAAATGTACCTATTAAATATTCAAAACTCAACAGCAATAACACTATAGGTATAGATGGGTTCGATGCTTAAAAAGCCCTTGGTGTCGTGAATTGTGATCTCTTTTAATTAACTAACCAACAATTAACCTAAATAATTTATTACTTAGGTTGTAGTATAGGATTCTAACACTGGATGGCAATTTGACCTCCTTTTCTGTAATTTTTTTAGTCAATTACTCGTATGTGTACCAGGTACCTACCTATTATTTTTACTATGTATTTCTCAATTTCTGTATTTGCGTATACTACTTTTATCAAATTTGCTTATTGTATTTTGGTATACATTATAAATATTCCGTTAAAAAACAAACAAACGTAAGTAACTAATTTTTAAGTAAGCTAAGTTTCTTTTCTCCTATTTAACTTATAACTTTTACAAGTTAAATTAATAATATAGTATGTAACTTTTAATTTGAAACCTACTTTGCATAATATTTTTTTTATACAATAACTTAATGAGTTAAAACAATTACTTAGCTTGTCAGTCTTATTAAGAACTTTAAATTAACCAGTGTGATTACCAATAAAGCAATAACCAATTAAGTTATATTTATTTACGAGACAGTACGTCACACGGGAATCGTAACCGTTTCAAAATTCAAAATATAAACTTGGAAACTCTATATTTTTAGCTTTATTAATTATTTTAAATAATAATATATACAATAGGTAGTAACAATATTTTTATTAAACGGGTTTATGAAATATCGCTCGGGTCGTCGGATAGTACAGTACTTAAAACGTTGAAATAATCAAATAGTTTGCAATAAAAATATACCTACCTACATTAATATGCGTATACAAACTTTTTCTAGAAATATATTATTATAAAATATACCGGAAGAACATTACGATTAGGTATTATTTAACCGTATATTGTTCAAATATATAAAGTACCAGCTATAATAATCGATACCAATAATGCCTTTAGGTATACCACGATATACTTATAAGTTATAACCTATATAACTATATAAGTACCTACTACCTATAGGCTTTTATACATATTAGGTATATACTAATAGGCATAATGGCTATTACATCAATCAATATAATATACCTCCAACTTATATAATACGCCAATACTCAATAGGCAATAACTCTAAAACAATAAACATACTTTTTATGTTAAGATACCTATTTGCCTTGTAGTTATAAATTATAAAATATAATATATAGCCATATGGGTACCTACCTAATATATTCATTCAATAAATTAATAGTTATATAACAATATAACATACAGTCTGTTATACAGCTATACAAGTATCGGGTGTATGCGTCGTTGAAGGGATGGGGTATTGGGATCTCACTATCTCAGTATTAAACCTATAGGTACTTACAATAGGAATACATTTTAGCTATTTATTGTATTAGAATATGAACATCAATATTATGACGTGTGATCGATAACAAGCACCTCTATAATATCCTGTGAACGTGAATTCACGTTCCACTTATAGTATTTACACCATTTTTTATGAAAAATACATTAACCCAAAGTGCATTTGTAATTACTACGTAATAAAATAATTAAAAATACTAAACAAAAACGAATTATATATATTATTGAAGCGAAGTTTTTTATGACACGATACGGGCTGGCAGGGAAAAAACGTTCATGACGAAATACTATAATTTAGAATATTAAACAGTTATTTTAGCCAAAACATCCAATTTTTATTCCATCATACTGATTGATCTAGTAATGCGATAATACTTTTTAAAACTGATTTGAGTTCCTTACTATGTCTACTTGAGATTGGTCAGTCCACTTTTTCCAATTCCGACCCCCCCCCCCAACATCTATAAATTTAGCTTAAATATTTTAAAATTTCGGAATTTTCAAACGTTAGTTATTCGGGATTCAAATCAGAAATCTTAAAATGTGGACTGTTCGATCTCAAAAAAACATTCTAAAGAATTCAGATCAGTTTTCTGAAATATTATCGCATTATTAGATCAATAGGTAGGAACAAAAAAAAAGCGGGAGCTGTAAGTTGTAGTGACGGTCCGCGATAGATTGATTATAATAATATCTTGCGTATATTGATAATATACATAATTATCTGATCCCTATACACTATGTTTATTATGCATTTATAATATTATTATAATTAATAAAATATATATGTAAAAAGTATACGTATAAGTATTGAATTGTACGTACCTATAGGTAACATATTTTTTGTCACACCTGCACCGAAAGTTTAGTTTCCGACCGCTGTTGAAGTGTTTGAAAGCGACCTTTTTCCGTCCAATACTCCAGCGGGCCGTATAGTGGGAATCCCCATAGTGCCGGGCAAAAAAGTGGAAATCCTCAAAAGCGCTGGGCGCGTATATCACTCGTATTCCTTGCACAACCCGACCCTGAAATCTTTACCACGGTCCTTACAAAACATAACCTTTTGGTTACATCTTATATACACATTATAATCTCCTTGCATGACGAGTAAACATTTTTATTTCATGAAAATGTTTTCGTAGAATAATCTGATTGTTGCATATATCCCTATATAGTGCTTTACCTCTGCCGTGATTACATTATTTTGTGCGTCGCGTTTGGTAGGTATAGACGTTTGGTAAAGACGCGTTAGGTAGGTAATAGAAATCGGGTATAACGCGAGGATTTGAAACAGCGTAATAAGATCGGTATATTATGCGTTTAAAATTATTATAGCTTATCAATTATAACAATTTGTCGACTTTAACATCAATTTTAATGATAAGAAATCGTAAACTTTTAAGACTTTCCTGCTTATATGGACACATTAAATTTACATATGATTAACAATCCAGCAGAAAACGAGAGATGACACCACTATCGGTCCAGTATTGTCAAGATATTTGGTAACAATTACATCACAAACATACGTGTCATATTTCAGGTATCACAGGCATGTAATTTCGATTATTGAATATGATTAATATAATAGTAATTAAATAGTAATAATAATAATTTTCATTTTCATTTATTTATTTTTCACATTTACTTATTGATATTTACTTTTATTTTGAATGGTTCCACTAAAATGTATTTGTAATCTATAATATTTGTTGGAAAAGAAATTTCGTTTCTACCGGCTGTCCCATGAAAGCACTCACTTTTTTTGAAAATTTAAAGTTAAGTTTTAGGTTATACTCCCCTATACCCGCCTATGATATTAAACCCGTATCATCTATATATTATACACTATTTTTTTTTATAGGGGGGCGGGGGTCGGTGCAAACCCTAACTTGTGCAGAAAAAAATTAAAGGCGTTTTAAGTTAGGTATTATAATATTCTTAAAATGTCGAGTTCTGTTTCGCCAACTTGCAACTTTCAAGTGAAACCATTAGTACCATCTACCCTTGAGGTATGATAATTTATTTTAAAATAGGTATAGAGAAGTTGGGTATGTTTTTATTAACGAATAGGCCGAGCTCGGGTTGAATATAAATTATTTTCATATTTCATATTGTTTGTTGTTTCTCCCTGCAGACAGAAGTATTTCATATTATGTGGACGAAATACATTTTCACCTGGCTCTTCATCGACTAATAATAATGCAGTTTGCGGTTCAGTGAACTGTATGTTTTTGCACCAATTTATTATCTTGAAGAAATAGACAAAGAGGATAAATTCAGTTTTGAGTACTTTAAGTCTCGTTTTAGTTTCTCTTCTGGTACTTCCATACTAAACATAGGTACTACAAAGTACAAGACAAAGGGCAATGGTGTTTTTATATGTGGCGTAGGACGTACGAAACGCGCTTGGCAGATAACGGAGAGTGAACTAACTGACGTATACCTATAACACACTTATAATCGATAACGGATAAACTCGGACTGTAGGTATACAGTTAGTATAGATACTAAGTTTTTAATATAAATATTTTGAAATAATTCGGCACCGAACACAAACTTAAATAAAGCATATTATATTATCGTGCATAATCTCTGCCTAGTGATTTTTCGTTAAATATAATTTTCATTTTATATCAATACATTTAATATATATTTACTATAGATATTACTCAATAAATATTAAAAATGCGTGTACACTATGTGTCCGTTTACCCTGTGTCTATATATTTGCAACAGTGATGGCGCGAAAAGGTTATTGTTAGACAACTGTTTCAATGTTTTCAAATGTGGGTATATAAGCACACTAGGTGAGGTGTGTATAAATATTTTGTATTTACACACAGTGGCTTAATTTGGTCATTTGTGTGGGGGTTGGACTGGTTGGAGGGGAATGAAACTTTTACCCCCCACTACTAAAAAAAAATCATAAATAATTACCTACTTTTAAATTTGAACAGAGTTATATTGTATATTTGTGGAATAATCTGCTTATAAACGTAAAATAGGTACTCAAAATAATTTCAAAAAGTTATAACTTTGAAACTAAGTCCGACCAGCAAATGCCAAATTCTGATTGCATCATTTTTCGTATAACTCGATGAAATACATAGGTTTCCCAAAAAAAAATTATAATAAATAATAAATAATGTTGTTTTAATTATGCGTACAGAGTACAGACAGGGGGAGTCGGGATTTTATGTATAAATTCTATAGAATATACTATAGCACCTAATACCTATAAATGATAATATTTATAGCTAAATAAGTACTTAAATATGGTTTACCAATTTAAAAAAAATAAATCATGGGACAGTATATGACACCTCCCCCCTTTTAATTACGCCACTGATACCTGGTAGCATAATAAATATAGTTTAGATAATAATTAATATTATAATTTACTACAAACCCAGATGAAATAATTTTATCAATAGAAATAATGGTATCGATTATTAGAGGTATATTTTGACTGGTAGATTCAGAAGGACAAGAATAAAGAGACAAAGTCATAACAAAAATGTTCTAGAAAATGTCATATTACACATTTACACATCAGTATTGCTACTGCCTACTTTAACCCGTATATAATTTAGTGCTGAGCATTATTTTGGTCAATCCGGATTACGGATTACAATTATTTAATCCGAATATCGGATCAATCCGTATTATCCGGATTCACGGATTCAATCCATCTACTCGGATTTCGGATCCAATCCATTGATTCGGATTTCAGATCCAATCTGGCTTAATTGTTTTTGAGATAATCAGATTTTTTTCATTAGTATCTAATATATACATATATATATATACTATATATACTATATACTATATATGCCATATCTTTGACCAATACGTTGTTATAGCTTGTAAAATACTAAAATAATGCATTTATAGCTCATGCATGTGTTATGTGTATTGCGTATATAATTTAATATTTTATATGTTATACAATATACTTACATGTAATCTTAATTTATAACTTAATTATCCATTAATAATAATGTAACCACAGACTAATGACCTAGCTGTTGAAGCATAGGCGTGCGCAGGATTTTGTGTCGGGTGCAGCATACATTTTTAACCAGCCCTAGAGAACAATAAGCAGCTCACTTATTTTCTTTATATATCCCCCCCCCCACTGAATTCTGTTTAGCCCCACTGTGTAAAAATGTAATATTTTATACTTTTAACAATCACTAGTGTACCCGAATCATTATTATAGGGTATAGCCCCCTCCACCCATATAAATTCATCACTCTACGAATATGCCTATTATGGTTATAAGAAATATAGTAAATTGTAAATAAAAAGTAATAATATTTTTATGTATTATAATATATTACTCTATACTTTTATAATTATATTAAACATCACATAGGTAATAAATAATAATATAACACTTATAAGCATTATAGTACCTAATTAATAATAAGTATTTATACATTAGTCATAATATTGGAACTCTTAAGAGTTAGGTACGTAAAATAAAAATAAATAAATAGAATTACAATATAAGTCAGCGATTATTAGGGAGCAAATGTTCAAACTCATCAATTACATCATTTAAGTCAATACCAATTAAAAGTTCTTGTTCGACAAACAAAAAAAGAAGCGCATTAAATCTTTTTTGTGACATAGTATTTCTTAATTTGTTTTTTATATTGCTGAGTTTTGAAAAACTACGTTCACAGCTACAATTATAGTCACTGCAGGGGCGTAATTAGGGGGGGATTAGGGGGATAGATCCCCCAAAACTTTTTTTTTACTGCTAATATTTTGATCAAAGTATTGGTAATGACTAGGGTCCGGATTTTTATGCAAAAATGTTTGTTAAATATGCACATATACATATATGCACTCAAAAATTCAAAAATATGCAAATAATATGCAAAAAATGTATTGTTTAAAAATACAAAATTTAAAAAAAATTAAAAAATATAGTATTAAGTGAAAAAAAATACAATTTAAATATCATTTTTTAAAATGCGTATAAAGCATAAAAATTTGTATTAATTATTGAAAGAATACCAACATGATGTAACAAAATGTGCTTTTCAATTATCAAATTGAAAACTTCTACGATTGTCGCGTAGCATTACCTTGTATTTCGAAAAACTTCTTTCCACATCTGCTGACACAATTGGTGCGTATTTGAAACAAGAAATATCTTCTGGTGACAACTCTGCAAGGTCTTCATTGTCGTTTCTTATTTCTCCGCTTATAATTTCAGAAATTTATTTTATTTGTGATAATCCGGGATTTTTTGATAATACTTTCGATAGCTTAACTTTAGCAAATTCAATACCTCGTCCTCCTTCACTCA